>UELW01000002.1:277500-453367 GCA_900490495.1 Danionella dracula
TGTTATGTTTTGGATGAATCTTTGGAAGAAAAGAAAAAAAACAAAAGAAAAAAAACATTTTGTCCATTCCGGACAAAATGGTGAAAATGTTACTCTTGATGAATAAAACGTATTTAAAAAATAAATAAATAATCTTTAACCAATAATGTCATTTTATTTTACATTTGACTGCTGATTTGAATAATTATTTCATGAAAAACTTCTATCAACTCTCCTGTCCACCTCTGACCCTCCTGTTAAAGAGTCTTCCCCATCCCAGCAGCCAACTTGAGGCGCTGTACACGTACTCAGATATCTCTCAAATGGATTAACGAAGTGCTTCTCTGATGGTCATGAAGGAAAGACAACAAATGAAGGAAATCTGACAAATATGTTTGAGCTGTAAGAGTTTATTTCTAAAAACAATGTTAAAGATTGAGTGTCTGGAATACTGCGGTATCTGGAACATGGCGAGTCTACATCGACATTCAAGCTTTTTTCCTAAGTGGCATCCTCCTCCTCAGAACGCTAGTTTGACCTTCATGAACACTCTGAGCGGAGCAAAATATTTGTAATAATGTTTGTTTAAGAAATATTAATAGTTAAACCTTCAGCCAATTAGGCATCTGTGCTACGCCCATTTTCTGCTTCTCTAGGCTCATTTTGGTTACCTGATGATGAGGACTGCCTACACCCGTTCTGAGCCTTTTTTACCTTTCATTTGAAAAGTTCCTTGTTATTTAGTCAATGGTTTTTCCACACAAACAAAAACTACTATGAACAAATTCTGTTTTACTTTTTTATTTCACTTTTTTACTAAATGTCCAAAAACTACTTGAATGAGTGTTTAATTAACCTTTCAGAACAAAAACAAGTGCCTTTCCTGGTTGTATTAGACAATGTGACAAAGGTGTGACGAGGAACCCAGTGGACGCTTGTGAGGATGTGAACCCTATGAAACTGATCACCTTGAGCTAGGTGCACTGGTTTTCTTTTGGAAATTGGGATAGTGGGAGGATTGCCAAATGCCTGTAAGCAACAACTCCTAGACTCGTATTAAAGGAAACAAACGTGATTATAGCTGTCTGGGCTTCTGCATTTGAGAGCATCCACTCCAGTCAGAAAAGAAAAAAAAATTAGATGAATAAAAAGAACGCAAAGAGTAAGGTGCAGTCCTTATACAGACAAAACAGCAACTGCCCAACTAGTATGACCTAGAGGCAACGTCCTAACTTCCCTCTCGATACGTAATACGAAGTGACTGCACTGCAGTTCCTCGACTGGCCACTTGAGGCTGATTCCAGAAGTGAGCAGATTTTTATTGACTCCGTTGTTAAAACTGACTAACTTTGAAGCTGAAAAAAACTCTATTAGGCTCCATTAGGTTTGTTGATTGAGATTCATAAACACTCTGAGGGGGGTGAATTATTTTTCAATTTCTTTAAGATCTATTAAAATTGAAATCTTCAGCCAAACAGGTGCCTTCTCCATAGCCATGTCCCGCCTCTGTTCAAGTTGTTTAGAGTACTGGCTACACCCACTCTTAGCCTCTTTTAATTTTGCCAGATATCTATAGAAGACGTCCCTAACACTATATGTTATATACAGTCAATGATCATACACATACACGTATAAGGGATTTCAGTTAACCATTTATGCCTATTACAAAATCTCAGAGTAGAACATGACAGGATATAAAGAAAGTAATCTGGCAGGCTAAACCTTTATCTGTAGGAGCAGTTAGTTTGGTGCCTCCTAGTGGTGGCTTTGTTAAAGATCTGAATCATTTCCCACTGAGACTCTGATAACCTCAGTCATTCCTCGAAACGATCTGAGCCTCTGTCTTAAATCATGTCTCGTCTCTTCATTACCTCTCAGGGAGTGCAGATCAAGTGTGTGTGTGAGAGAGAGCTGAATGGCACACTTAGCTGTTGGCTTCCAGATTTCCCAGGGTGGCTCGAGCGAGTGAGTGTGTATGTGTTTATTTGAGTTCGGCTTTGAGGGGAATGACGTCAATGAATGGTGTGTAGCTGAGGTGAATCTTAATCGAGTTAGATGAGATGCCTCATGTGGGAAACTTCAGATTAATTGAATCATTTACCATCATTTGAAGTTTCTAATATTTTGATCAGATGCTGTGTAAACCCACAGGCATTCTGTTCATTATGACAGAAGCATTTGTCAGCCTTATTTTAGGCTGTAGAGTGAATAAAATAGCAGGAAAACGGTGACATTATATTGAGATTGGTTTAGAGCTCTCTGCAGAAACATGTTTAAATGATTCTGTTTAAACCGTGTTAAGGGTATCATAATAGTGTAATGCAACACATGATGGTAAGTGATTGGGGAATGGATTGAGAAATGAGACCCATTGAAATATTTTTTTACATAATTTAGCTCATTGTGCAATAAAAAATGTAAGTCTTAGTTCTCAGTTTTTTCTTCTTAGAAAAACAGAAGCCAGCTCTTGAAAAATGTGAGTTTAGAAAGTGATGTTTGGGCTTTAATATGTGGTATTTGTAGATTATGAGGGATTGACATGTTATGTGATTGGGAAGACTCCATCTTAAATTTTACAGTGTGTGGACAAACCATAAGAACAACAGTGTCAGCTCTTAATAGCGGAGTTTGTTTTGGAAGAATTAAGATTTTCAAATATCCATGCAGTATCGTGTTAAACTTAATTAAACTAAATTTATGTCTATTAGTGCTATGCAAGACTTAACATGTTTACATTTTACAACATAGTGTAGCATATATAACAAGATCTACAGTGATGCAGAAGTCAGAATCAGGAAGAATACAGCCATTTGTCATCTTCATTTTACTGTATATTATTTTACAAACAAGGCACCAAAAGATGCTGAATTTTGACTAGAATTCTGGTTCCTCAAACAATAACAAAATGAATGGGTGAATGGAAATGTTTTTTTCTTTTTTTTTTGCTGGTGACTCTAGTTAATGACTATCCATTAGAATCAAAGTTGTTTAATTTGCTTATATATCACACCTTAAGTATAAAGACAAATTGGATTTTAAATCAAATAGTGTAGTAGATATTGCAAGATCTATAGTGATCTGGAAGTCAGAGTCAGGAAGAACACAACCAGTTGCCATCTTAATTTTAATTTAAAAATTGTATTTACTGTATATTCTCTGGCAAACAAGGCACCAAAAAAGACTGGATTTTGACCGATTAAGTTCGGCAAATGGTGAATGGGGGATTAGGAAGTAGATTGCTTCTACAAGTAAAATACTATCAAGTTAATAGCTATCCATTACTTGACGTTGTGTAATCTGCAAGTCATTTTACATGTTAAGTATAAAGAAAAATGTCATTTTAAATCACATTGTGTAGCAAATATAGCATGTTGTATAACGCGAAAACTGCAGTTTTGTGTTTGACACTCACGGAGTTTAAAACATTGCAATTAACAGATATTCAAGATAGAATTTTGCAGTGAAAAAAAGCAAATGTAGTTTTTCCACTGTGGATGTTCTTCACATTTACTTATTCATGTTTAATGATTATAGAGTTTTTTATGTATATTGTTGTCTTTTTTTCCCCATTCATTTTATTATTGCAGAGGTTTTTAATTTGAAGCATTTTCTTGTCATTTGTGGAGTTTCTAATATGTTAAACTGTTAACCGATCAGAGTGCACTGCTCAAGTGCCTTTTGAAATCGCTCTTAAGATGGGGAAATAAACTGTTATAAATTGTCTTTTCTTTAAAAAAAAAATTCTCCAAAACAGTGGATCTTAACACAGAATTCTGCATTACCTGTTTCCCACTCAGGAATAATTTTTCCAGTTATCTTAAATATTAGTTTATTTTATGTATGTTCTTATTAATATTTATGCACCATTTCAGTGAGCCACAGTACAATAAATAATTTAGGCTCATCTCAACCCTGAGGCCTCCCTCGATAGGAATGTTTTAATGGCTGGACACAGAAAACCAACAGGGATAACAGTGGTCACATGTGTTGCTTTTATTTCTTTCCAAAAAAGTATGTGGAGGTTTTACACCCCTCTACCCTGTCCCAAGCCCACCCCTGTCAATCGATCATCCCTGTCCCAGACAAGTCAGCCATAAATGAAGGCACGTCGTGATTGGACTGATTTCCTCTAGGGAAACGTTGTGCATGGAGGATGAGGAAGAGGAGGAAGAGGGAAGAAAGAAGAAGATGGGAGAAGAGGTGAAGAGGAAAACAAAGAGAGGTGGGAAAGAAAAAGCCATGCAGCCATCAGCTATCAACAGTCCCGATAGCTGACTGACTTCAATCCCTTTCTCCTTCCTTCCCTTTCGCAGGATGACTCATACGGGTGGTGCGCTCCTCCTCTCCTTCTTGGCCCTCCCCCCTCCCCCTCTTTCCTCTTCTCCCCCTCCTCTCTTTCTCTCTCCCCTGTTCCCTCTCTTTCTCGTCCTCGCTAGTCCTCACTTGGTGGCCATGGTGTAGCAGCCGTCTGGGTGCCACTGCATGTCGCGGATGCGCCTGACTGACTGGAACTGAGGATGACGAGCGCCAAACTCGTTAAAGTGACGGTAGTCGCCCTTCTCCAGCAGGTACTGGCTGCCGCGGTAACCAGGATACTGGTAGCCCACCCAACTGTGTCAAGAGAAAAACACAAACTATAAGTGAAAGCAAAGTAAAAATTCAAGAGCAACCTCTAACAAACTAAAATTAAATGTTCTGACTTTGATCAATCCTCTCCAAGATCAAAGACTAGCAAAGCAAAACCTATCACTTTCATTATAAATCCTTTTGTATAATAACTTTCTTTAAAGGGTGCAGTCTCCAGCTGCCTGAAAGGTTTTAGGGGGACTTTTGATCCGAAAGTTAAGATTGTGTTCTGGCTAGACAGGTTTTTAATCATGATTTTCTCCCTCTGATGTGAGCTAGATCAGAATCCGGTTTGGTTTGGGCTAAATTCTTAAGGGCCAAACTCTTTACAGCTCTAGCACAATAATAACATGGGCTACTGGTCACTGGGGGCACTATACCAGAATGCTTCGAGCTCTGAAGCTGACTTCAGCTACATTTACTTTTACTCTTATTTGAGTAAATGTACTTGTACTTGAGTACATGTATGCGATTCTCAAACCATCTCGGGATGAAAATAAATTCAATGTTTTACTTATCTTTTTGAATATTTCATTGTTCATTTGTGAAATGAGTCTCCAGCGACCTGAAAGTTTTTTTTTGAGGACTTTTGGTCAAAAATGTAAGATTGATTTTTGGTTACACATGTTTTAGCATGATTATCTCTCCAATAGCATTTTGTCTGACCTGATTTGCAAAAGTTGATGTGTGAGCTGGACATCCTCGGATCCCTGTGTACTTAGCTAGCTAGTTAAAATGGATAGGAGGATGCTCAGATATTTAATGCAAAATACTTACGTGCCACAGCTGACCATCACGCTGCCAACTCGGTCAGTGAAGCCAAAGGTGTACATGCTAGGAACATCGTCATCGATGATCTCCATCTTACGCCCCTTGAACTCACCGACCTCATACAGACAGATCTTGTGCTTCTCTGGGTCCTGTGCGATGCATAACATAAAAGTGTTGATTTCTTTCCATGTATCGATACACTCAGCAGCTTATGATAAAATATGTAAAGCAAGATTATATCCAGAATGCAATATAGTGCTGTGTATATGTTTAAACTCAATTCTGAAGCTCTCTGTAGCCCAGTTTCACCCATCATCTGCATTTACGTCCACATACCGAAATCACATGTAGAGCTCATCAAACAACTTGCTATATCTTCGTTTTCAGTTTCACCAAACAGGAAATTAATCATTTAGGGCTGTTTCAAAACTGCTTGTTTGGTATTTGAGAATATTCCTCCCACGTTTTTTCTTATAAAATAATGAGTCAGTTGGTTTTGTAAAATACAGAAAAGCTACATATTATGGAAGGGGTGCAGCAGCAAAGCAAATTCTGCTGGGTCTTTTATTTATTTTATTTTTTAATTTCATTATTGACAAATACTCATTTTAATTGTTACACTTTCTTAATTCAGTTTGTTAATATATTATCTTTACTTTATATTTGTTATATGAAATAAAATAAAAACTCGATTTTTAGTGGAATCTTTATTTTTTTTATGTTGGCTTCATTCTTGCCAAATACCTGATATAATTTTGAGATGTTGGAGGTTGAATTAATATTTTATTTGACTTCAAGTGGCCTATGCTAGTCATTAACAAATTGAGTAACAATATGTAGAAACGGTAGATTCTTGAAAATCTGTACTTTGTTATAATAATCTCGAGCTCGAGTCATTCTCACAGGCCCGATTAACAGCTCTTGTGCAATAATGACATGGGGTACTGGCCACTGGGGGCGCTGTGCCAAAATGTTTTGAGCTCTAAACCGCTGCTTGCAGCTACATTTACTTTTACCCTTATTCAAGTCAATTTTACATGTACTTGAGTACATTTATGCGATTCTCTACCCACCTATGAATGTAAATCAATTCATTGTTTTTTTCATGCCTTTGATTAATTAAACTGACCCTCGACCGAATATTACATTACTCATTTGTGGAATTAATGTATTATTCTCGAATAACGCATTACAAAACGTTGACAAACTAAACAACCCGTTATCATGAGTAGAAATGTTGTAGAATTGAAATTGACGGATACCATTCTGATGGGTCTGAAGGACAGCAGGTAGTCGTTTCTGTGGCAGTTGCTCCAGCAGTCCCAGCGGGGATATTCGCCCTTCTCCAAGATGTACATCTCTCCGCAGAAGTTCATCTGCTCCCAGCCCACCCAGCTACACCGGAGAAAGACAGAGTTGAAATTCAAACCCTAGGACTCTCACCCGTATTGTGTGGTGTGTTTGCTAGTGCCACTCACGGTCCACACTCCACTCGGAGGGAACGCACTCTATCCATTCCCATTTCACACACATTCATGCACTCGTTGGAGATCTCGATCATGCGGCCCTGAAAGTTCTCCTGATCAAACACAAACATCTGTGGGGGGAGGACAAAGAGAGGAGTTTTTATGAAGGTCATCACGCCTGTTTGTCTACTCCTCGTATCTCTACACTACCTTGTAGTTTCCCATGCCCATCTCGGTTCTCTTCTGAGTCTGAGCAGCCTTCCCATCAGGCTGGGAGGCAGGCTTGGACTTCTCTCCACCAGAGGACATGATGACTGCAGGAAGAGAGCATACATGACTAATTAGCAGGGTTTTTTTTGCTGGAGGTGTCAGGATGTCAAGGTCTAAATATTGCTTGCAGGAGTTGAGCTGCATTCTTACAAATCATCCAGTACATTTATAGCCCTCAGATGAATCTCTCGCCCACTGCTAGAGAAACATTTTTTTACAAACGCATCGTAAAATTCTCATTTATTATAAAGCACCATCCTGTTTCTGTTGGCTGAATAAGAAGTCTTTTTAAAGAGGTGTTATTACTATTATTGTTTTGTTTATCATTAGGACAAAAATCTGTTCTAGATTGTTGTCCTGACCCAAAACTTCACTCAAAGTTAAAGTTAAAGATGGAATTGTTTCTAATGTCTAAACATATTTTTCCACTTCAATTCCTTCTTGTACAACAATATTGAACGTTAACTGCCTGGTAACGCTTTAATTTAAGGATCAGTAGTAATTCATGACTAATATTTGAGTTTGTTAACAGTTACAAGTTTTTTGTGAGCCTTTAATTGATTGCTCTTTTATGTGATGCATAGTTCCCTTACCTGTGTTTCTAATTGAAGGATGTTGCTGCACACAAAACAATAGCGTGTACTGTTAACAAATTGAACATTTTATAAGTGTGTGTTTTGTGTGAATGTGTGATTTTAAAGAGTGAAATAAATGTAGATGTATTTCAAACTTTACCTTATCTTAAAGATGCCCTATTATTCCCTTTTGAAATATTTTTTTTCACTCCTGTTCCTCCTACTACCATGCTTCCGCCACGTCCCCTGCTGGGTTTTGTTTGTCGGCACACTGAAAATCTACCCATTTCCAACAAATATATTCATCTTTTGATAAGCCAAAAAACAGTTTTGGCCCAAACATCCAAAAACGCTGTTTCTTTTCTATGTTTTTCGACACGGTTTTGTTATGGTTCACTTCCGGGTCAATTAGGGTGTACGTTCTGAGCTGCATTAGCACGTCATCTGATTGGAAAGTGGGCGGTGCTATGGCCAATGGGTGTGGCTATGGTTAACGAGCTGTTTTGAGCTCCAAGATACAGAAAACAGGTTTACACAAACATGCATGAACCAATCTGATGGACTTGAGACATGTTTTTGATGAGGGAACAATACTAAAACAGGCAAGTTTGGCCGTTAAGAAAAAGCTTGAGCAGTTGAGTTTACATGATACAGCACCTTTAATTGAAAATATATTTTTAAAATAATATTCGTACAATACATAAGTTATCTCTTTATTATTCAAGTTATTCAAGTATTCTGATTATCTGTCATCCTATTTACGTTATGTTTTGTAACGTTTTTTTTCATAGGTTTGCTACATGAAGTACAAAAACAAAAGCTAAACATCTAAAGGCTCTGAATGCAGATACAACCTTATGATTTCAAAGTAACATTTGTACATAAACGGATATTTAATAATTAGTAATTTACAACAAGGGTCTCACACTTTATAACAAGGACCCACATTTATGTAGGCCATAGTGAACTTTAAAGAATTTCTTATTTTATTTTATTTTTTATTTTATTTTTATTTTAAAATTAATTTTTATTTTTATCTCATATCATTTTAATGTTAGTTTTTTGTATTCATCTCAACCTTATATTTGATCTAGTTTAGTTTTAGTTTGATAAAGTCTATATTTCTTATCTAAACTGCTGCTACTAGTTGAATCTGTTGTGATAGCGAAACATGTGTTTTAAGGGTTTTAAAAGCGAATACTTTTGAGGTTTTTTGGAGACCTTCACAACCTCGTTGAAATTTCGGTTTAAAGATTTGGCCCTTCACAAATTCAGGTTTGAGACCGCTGGAACATATTCAGTTTTGTTAATGCAGTGTAATGGACTATAACTGCACAACTAAGGCTGTAATTCGCTCTGTTCTATAAAGGTTATGTTTTATGAGTATCTAATTTGAACACCTTTAAGATAAAACATGTACAAAGGTGATATTACTAAAAAATTAACAAGATTAATCAACAAATGGCTCATTAAGAGTGGGGTACGCTCAGTTATTTGACATAAACTACTAGCTAGCTACTGTTTTCTAAAAAAAAAGTATTACAGTAAAACTATGAGAAAAAATTAGGTCTATCCAGAGTAGGACCAAATAACACTCAAACTGAGCTAAGTTATTCATCTAAATGAACAATTATTCTCAGAAATGTGTAATTTGTATTAAATGATTGTATTTGATAATAGAAAAAAACTCGCAACATAATTTTCTGGAGCAAAATGAAAAACAAATAATTAATTGTGACATTTTAAAGGTTCAAGGTGTGAGGCTCTGTGTTAATATAACTCTCTGTAGAGTAAAACCAATTAGACTTGGAACAGAGTGAATTTAACACTCTAGATTGTACATTTAAGCATGTTTGAATAGTACGATGCACTTATTGGTGCACAAATAAAGCACGACTCTTCTCATATGTCTGCTTCTTTTCTCACATCTCAGGATTTGCTTTTTTTTTCTTTCTCGATTTTCCTACTAATGAGAAAGAGACTACAGCTTGATATTGAATTTTTTCGCTTTGCTCATCAGAGGGTTACCATTTAATTGCTGTCCACCAGTGACTAATGCGTTCTAGCTGTTAGAGACACGGTTACACAAGCCCATCCCTTGGTTTCCTCTCTAAAGTGCATTAGAAGCTCAATGTGAGATTTCTCTCGGTTTGTTCTTCCCCTGAACAGATTCAGTCTCTTACCTGTGTGTTAGTCAGTGGCCGCCGTCTGTGGTGTGTATTGAAAGCAAACATGTGTCCCTTTTATAGGCTGGCGCCCAGCGAGGGGGGATTAGGCCCACAGAAACAAACTCGCTGAGCTCACCAACCCACACACAGAAAAGAATCACCCCATCATCAAACAGAGAGAAAGAGATAGAGGACTACACTCTCCTCTCAAACCCAAGACAGAGTTTCCATGTTAGCTTCACAGAGGCGGAACGTAGAGAGAACGTTATATGTGTTCACACCGCTGTAATTGAGTTTATAAAGTAGCTTTTAAAGAGTGCACTTTCACTTGAGAGGATTATATTCGAGAAAGTGAGTAAAAAGGTGTATACAATTAACAATCCAATGAAACAAGAAGAAAATGCATCTCAAATCCACAGTAATTGAAGGAAAAAGCACATTTGGCTTGCTTTCACCTTCCATGTTTGAAAAAGAAATGCATCAGTCATATTTGCAGCAAATCTTTTTGAAAAAAAGTATAAACATCTTCTTTAAACATTAAACCTGCAAAGGGAGGTTTAGATCTGCTCTCTAACTAGTCATAGACTGACTTGCTCATGAAACTACAATCTTTTTTCCATTGTTTTGCAGCAAAAATAATGTCAGTACACGAGGACTCAATTTTAGCGTGTTTTTTTCTGATGTGTGTATTACATTTTATTATGAAAAATAAAATGTAGTATTTAAGTATTATAGTATTTAATATTAATTTTAGTATTAAGCATTAATTTGCTTAGTTCCTGTAAACCTGTTGTAAATAATTAGTACATTTGATTTCTGTAACCGTAAAACGTTTTAATAAGCTTATATTAATTAAAATTTTTGAGTACGTTTTTTTTACTTTTTTAATCTTTTAATGTGTGTTTTTTTTTCAACTAAGCTGATGTTTTAGTTTGAAGTTATGCAAAATAACAAGTTTAGCTAAATTAAAATATTTAAAGTTTCTTAAGATCAGCAGCGGAGTATGTGCTGTTTACCGTGTGTTATCAATGTCAATAGTTAATCCAGTGTTTTTGATGTTTGACAGTTCATTATGGTGTTTTTGTTTACTTCATTTTCAATATCTAGCTCTGCAAGCGATGTCTTTGCTTAGTTTGCTACAATTACTGTTGAGATGGTTGGTCTGCTCGGCAGCGCCCCACTTGTAGTGGAGGAATGAAGCTTCGATTAATATAGTAGTTAGGGTTTATTATCTAAATAAAGAATTTGGGCTAATCTGTTTTTACAGTTAAGACAAATCAAGCGACAACTACAATAAACTTAAAAATGTATATCTCTGCATACTTAAAATGAAAACCCTCAATACTCAATACAAAAATTAGATCCAACTAATTTCATCAAATTTTTTTGAGTAAGCTCAACTTCTCTAGGTTTAGTGTGAGCCCAGACTTCTCACTCAGACAGCTTGCCTACTAAACCTCTTTAGTGCTCGCCATGCTTGCTTGCAAAATATAAAGCAATTATTAAGAAATAGCAAACTAGTTGAAAGAGAAACATAGAAGGTTTTGGAACAGTTTGTGGAATTTTTACGTTAAATCTTACATTTTTAAAACTTAAAAAGAAGTACAAATTTGAGTTAAAATTCTGTATCTTGAGGAGTGATCACATCAAATCTACATACTTGGAATCAGAAAAAAAACATACTTTTGGTGCATTTAAAGAGGAAGAAATAGAGGGCGCGTCTTGAGCGTTTTCGGTTAAATGCAAGTCATTTTAATTCTCTGCATGGCTGTGAAGTTGTGGTCAGGTGGATAAGGAGATCGACTTGTGATCTGAAGTTCCTGGGTTCGATCCCCAGATCCACCGAGTCGAAGTTGGTCTGAGTAAAACACTTGCTCTCCCATCTTCAACAACCACAGCTGTGGTGCCCTCGAGCAAGGTGCCGCAGCCATGGGTGCCTACTGCTCTGGGTGAGTGTTCGCGGTGTGTTTGTTCACTGCTGTGTGTGTGTGTGTGTGTACACTGGGATGGGTTACATGCAGAGCACAAACTCCAGGTATGGGTCATTCCATATCCGACTGGTCACTTTCACTTTTTTCACCATCACTGTCTTAATTGATAACACTTACTTGGTGGGACTGAAAAAAAATGCATTTCTATATTTCAAGGAGGGGGGGGGGGGGGGGATTCAGTTGTTGATCTTTGCTCTGGTGAACTGGTTCTCCAGCTTCCTGTAGTAGCTCCTTTAACTGCTTTGATCTCCTTATTCAGTGTGTTCCTGGTCTGATTATACAGAACACAATCTCCACTCCTGAAGGCATCTTCTTTGGGCGGGTGGAGCTGTCTGAGTTTTCCAGAGAACCATGGTTTATCATTATTGAATGTTAAATAAGTCCGGGTAGGAATGCACATGTTCTCACAGAAACTGGCGTATGATGAGACCGAGTCAGAGCACTCATCCAGGTTTGAGGCAACTGATTATAAATCACTCCAGTCTGTGCAGTCGAAGCAGGCTTGTAGTACCTGCTCTGCTTCAACAGTCCGTTTTTTAACAGTTCTTACTACAGGTTTAGCTGCTTTGAGCTAGATATACGTAAGATATATGTTTAACATATCTTAAACAAATGTAACAATAATCCCCCCCACCTCAGAGAGTCTAAATCAAAAGAATTTACCTCACTAGGGGTGTAAATATGTTTTTTTTTTCAGCTCCAAAGTTGGAAAGTTTTAACATGGGAGTGAAGGAGAACTTGCTCACTTCCTCTCCAGTGTCGACCACAGTTCCATCATTTCCTTTCGTCATTGACAGAGAATGCAAAAGGTTGGTGCTTGTAAATGCCTCAGTCAAAATGTAATTTATTTAGGGACTAAAAATAAAAGTTTTTTTTTCGATCTGGCTCCTAATATATAATTCAACAACCCGAACGATATTGCAGAATTTCAATCTGACCTCCCTTGGCATAACAATAGCCTAGTTTTAGCGCTGTGTATCATCAATCTAATCTGAATGCAACGCGATCATTAAATCTGCATAACTCTTACTTTGTAAGCTCCTTTGAAGGAATACTAATTACTGACTCTGTAGAATAACTTTTTCAGTCGCAAATAGATCTTCCTCTATATTTGAAACGCAATGTTCCACCACTGCTTGTTGATTTTAAATATTTAATATCAAGAATTTAATAATTCATCACCTCACAATAATTAATCAAACTGATGGTACTTCAAAAAGCAACTGAAAACTCTTCTTTTCAGGGAACACCTACAATAAAATAAAAAAAAAAACATGTTCTTTTTCCTCCTGTCTTTATTTTCTTCCTGCTTTGGTTTATTGATCAGTTGATACAATTTCTATTATGAGAAGCTGAGATAGACTTTCACTGTGTAACAGATTGCATATTGTCTCTTCCTATAATGTAAGTCGCTTTGGACAAAAGCGTCTGCCAAATTCATAAATGTAAATATACTTGGGAGAGCACAAAATGCGTATCTTCTGTCACAAGACAGCACACAAACCCCCTCAGATATATGTTCTGGGACGCTATCAAACATTCTGAATGCAGAGGGTCAAATCGCTGTTCTCTGCAGCTATAGGCCGCTCATTGTGAGGCGCACGCAGAGAAGAGCTCTGCTGACCGAAGGCAATACAGCCCTCGCGCCGCTTTGTGTGCGCTTCAATAGCGGAGCGTCTGCATTCGCAAGCGCGCGCTCGCCGGTCCATCAGGCATCAGATCAATCCGCTGACGGCGCGAAAACCTCCTCCGCGCGCACAATGAAGAGAATGAGCTCACAAACACACCCAAACACACAGACACCCACCCCACAGCTCCTTCCACCCGCTCCGGAGCCGCGACGCATTATGCTTGCTATAAAATAGTTGAGCCAAATAATCATAAATCCTCCTCTCATCGACCGCCGGGACTGACGAACATCACCGATAATTAGGACAGGTGGAGAGATCCAGGTAAGGTAACGAGTAATGGGGCTTATATGTACAATTCTATCTCCAATTTAACATTTCGTCAATTTATTGATAAGATAAAGATGGATTGTTTTTGTGATGGAGCACGAAGGTGTGGGGTTTTGTTAAGTACGAGTCTACAAATAAACTTCCGCCAAGAAAAATAGTTCGCAAGGAACTGTTTGGAAAAGAGGAAGAAGTTAACCACGAAAGTAGGGCAACACACTAACCTGTTTTAAGTTAACACGTTATAGAGCTACATATCAAAACTATTTTAATGTGAATTGGTATCTGAGTTATTGCTATTACAAAAAATAATTATATAGTAATTTGGAGTTAAAGCCTGTTGTGATTTTGGTAACTTGGATATTGAACATCCGAAATGTAGGATTTTACCATATCATTTTTAATAGATTTTAAACTTTTCAGTTTTTTATGTTTTGAAATCCTAGGCTGCAATTAATCAGTTTGTAAAAATAGAGTTTCAGGTTTTCAGAGTCAATAAATTCAAAGCATCAAAAGCAACAATCTAAAATTCAAACAACCAAAAATGATCTCCAGAAAGTAAGTCATGAGCAGGAACATCTGTGTTTTGCGTTTTGAATGTTTGATTATGGCTGTTTCTATAAAGCAAATTTTGTGCCAAATTCACATGAAAATAGAGCTGTTCTTCAACCAAACACAATCTGTTTTGCCAAATTAAACTTGAACTTGAATCGCAAACAAACTGAAACCTGTTTGCAAATACAAATGTGTATCTGAGCATAAACAAAACATAACCTACAAACAAACTGAAACATGTTTGCAAATATAAATGTGTATCTGAGCATAAACAAAACACAACCTACAAACAAACTGAAACCTGTTTGCAAATATAAATGTGTATCTGAGCATAAACAAAACACAACCTACAAACAAACTGAAACCTGTTTGCAAATTTGGCATAACATTTGCTTCATTTTTCAAATTGTGTTTAAAAATATTTCGTCTTGAAAACTTGAAACTGAATTTTGACAAAATATATCAAATACGGTTTTTGCAACTTTGCTGTCAAGAGTTTTTGCAGCTTTAATTATTTATTTTTTTTTACAATATATAACAAAATTGTTTTTCCACCGAGCAAAATACGCCTGATATTTAACATTTAGAAAATACAAAAATGTCATGATCTAATCTATTTTTCCTGTATACCGTAAAATGCTGAACATTTAGTGGACTCGTAAAAGTCGTAAAGTTTTTTACAACTTCCAGATTTTAAGTAATTTGTTTAGACAGTTTTTAAATTATACACTTAGAAACCACTTTTAATGACAAATTACCACAAATTTCCTGCTTTTCAAACAATCAGGAAAATGTATGTAACTGAACATTTTATGGTGATTATATACATTTAATCACTGTTCAAATTATACTGAGAACCGGTTTAATTGACAAAATATTTTATTAATAAATTCTTTCTACCAAAAAAATGAATGTAAGGGTATTTTAAGATCTCACTGTACTGCAATTTTGGCCCCAAATCTCAAAAAAAGTTACATTAATGGAAATCCTCTCTTCATGCAGGAAAGATGAACAGAGTCACTGCAGCCCAAACCAACCCAACAGCGGCTGGACCAGACATGGCTCCTTGCTTTAAGGTAAAATAACTCTATTTCCTCTTGTGAGAAGCACAAAGAAGCTGCTATTGAGTCTTTTACTATCTTGAAGAGAACAAGCTATTATTAATGCAGCAGTCTTCTGCTGGAGTAGACTTTTAATATCGGAGGCGCGCCAAGAGTGAAAAGAATCCTCTGTTATGGTACAGGACGAGGCAGCTGCATGTGTGGTAGGAGAGACTGCAGAGATTAAGCTTTTCCAAAATAGAAAATGGACGTGTGGCATGTGTGTCGTCAGGTGACGGTGTTCGAGCAGGAGCATTTCCAAGGCAAGTGTCAGGAGCTCACCTCGGAGTGCTGTAACATCCAGGAGCGTGGGTTTGACAACATCCGCTCCATCCGGGTTGAGAGCGGCGCGTGAGTCGCCTACTCTGTGTTAATTATTGCAAAATCTGCCCAGTTAGGGAGGAAATTATGCTTGTAGATGATCTTGAAAACTCTTGAACGGCCTCATTAAGAGATGATTGCAGAAATGTAATTTAAAAACGATTATTTAGGATTACTCAAGAATGGTTTATTTTGAGTTCTTGACATTCTACGGCCCTTACCTTCGTTAAAATGTAATATTTGGAAACCATTTTCAATGACAAATGATCATTAAAAGAAAATGTATCGGTCTTAAATGTTGCTCTTTACCTAAAGGAAATATTGTAAGGTGTTTTACTGCACAGTTTGTGCAATAATTTGGTTCAGTCTCACATTTAATTACCGCTGCAGAGCTGAAACTAAAACCTGCAGAGCCAAGCACAAAAAAGGCACATGGTTGGTTGTCAAGTGTTTTTCAAAGAGAAGCTGCTAGATAAATTCATTTAAATTACTTGTTCCTCTCAATCAATTAAAGCTACAATAAATAGATAAATATGATTTACAATAAATAACATTTCTAATGCAACAAAAAAAATTAAATTACAGGATAAGTTTGATTTTACAGCAATGAATAATTCCAGTAAATGATCGTAATTAAATTATAAAAAGATCAGAAATGAAAGTAACAATACAAATAAATAATATTCCATAAAATGTTTGATTTGTCTCACAACCAAAAAACAGTAAAAAAGGAGCAAAGTTACCGATAATTAATAGTAAAATGATACTTAAAAGACTACTAAAATGGAAGATGCGTCATTAATCAGTTCCACTCGTGTCATTGAAAACCGAAAATTCATCTGGATTTGTTCTGGTAACTGCTCCATTGGCACCAATGCCACTTGGATGTTCATGCTTTAAAACAACATTTAAAACACCATCAAATGTCTCCATCTGCCGTTGGAGGTTAGATCTGCTGTTTGAGGGTACCTTTTACAATTTATTACCATGATGGGAACACTTTCTGATCGCAAAATTAATGAGATAAAAATTAAAATCCATATTATGCTTTCCTGGTCTGCCAAGTGGAAAAATACCTGATTCTCGTCTCGTCTTCTCCCGCTTATCCGGGGCCGGGTCGCGGGGGCAGCAGTCTAAGCAGGGATGCCCAGACTTCCCTCTCCACAGACACTTCTTCCAGCTCCCCGGGAGGGATCCCGAGGCGTTCCCAGGCCAGCTGGGAGACATAGTCCCTCCAGCGCGTCCTGGGTCTTCCCCGGGGCCTCCTCCCAGTGGGACGTGCCCGGAACACCTCCCCTGGGAGGCGTCCAGGAGGCATCCGGAACAGATGCCCAAGCCACCTCAGCTGACTCCTCTCGATGTGGAGGAGCAGAGGCTCTACTCCGAGCTCCCCCCGGGTGACGGAGCTTCTCACCCTATCTCTAAGGGAGCGCCCAGCCACCCGGCGGAGGAAGCTCATTTCGGCCGCTTGTATCCGGGATCTTGTCCTTTAGGTCATGACCCAGAGCTCATGACCATAGGTGAGAGTAGGGACGTAGATCGACCGGTAAATCGAGAGCTTCGTCTTTTGGCTCAGCTCCCTTTTCACCACAACAGACCGATACATGCTGCACCGATCCGCCTGTCGATCTCGCGCTCCATCCTCCCCTCACTCGTGAACAGGACCTGATTCTCTCTTTTCATTTTCCCTACAATACATGGGCAAAAATAGTCACAGTTAAGATGTTCTATCTTCTACACAAGCAAAGGTTACATTTACATTTATGCATTTAGCAGATGCTTTTGTCCGAAGTGACTTACACTAGGGGAGTGACAATATGCAATTTGTTACACAGTCAAAGTCTAACTCAGTTTGCTCAAAGTAGAAGTTGTATTAGCTGATCAATCAACCATAGCAGGAAGAAGAGAAGAGTTTTCCCTGAAGAGAAGAGTTTTCAGTAGGTTTTTGAAAGCTGTTAGTGTTGCTGCTCTCCTGACTGCATCAGGAGTTTGTTCCACCAGCCAGTGACAGTGAGAGAGAAGGTTCCCTTGGTTTGTTTAAAGCTACTCTACGCAGCTTTAGTAGGGATAAGATGAAAACCTTATAACATTATAACCTACCCTGGTGAGGATCTCACATTTTGGTTTAAAAAAATAGAGATCCTGCGTTGGGGGTTTTAAAGGGGGATAACCTGAACTAGGACAACCTGACTAAACTGCAGTTCTTCTTCTTAAGTAACTGCTCTCTTGGCGCTAATGTCACACGGAAGCTGCTGATTGGTTGGATTTGATTAGAATGCTAGCTACTAGCTAACTTGAACACAACACAGACAGGTTATATTAACCTCATCATGTATCATATAAATATAACTCCATACATACATCCACTGCTTCTGTAGAAGCACTATCTTTGCTCTGATTAATATTACAATTAGGCTTGATAACAAAGCTAACTGCTAGCTAGCCAAAACACAACTCCGATAATAAAGGAAGATTATTTTCTTCATCACCAAACTTTGACTCCATTATTCGTGTTTAAAACGGAGCCAAGCCGAGAAAGAGTGAAAGCACTCATTCTGCAAAGCCTTGACGTGAAGTTAGACAATTTCAGAGGTGCGCAGTACTTTATTTCATCTTCATCTGTATTATATTGTACTTAGTACTTATTTAAATTCATATCTACTTTGTTTTCTTATAATTTATATTTTATTTTTCATTCTTTTTATCTATTTCCTAATGGTTACAGGTTGGACAGTCGTACAATACATTTCACTGCACGTCGTACTCTGTATGTATATGTATGTGACAAATAAAATCTGAATCTGAATCTAGGCTTCGCAACAGGGTCAGTGCAAGGTTATGTGAATACGCAGCCTTCACAAAGGGCAATTTATAGGCCTCATCCATGTATACATCCACCCTCTGCTGTCTTGAACACCATTCTATTTTTGAGAAGGTCGGTTGAAGCGTTTTTGTTTTTGGCTAAATTGAAATCACGTCGAGATACACACATTGGAAAACCTTGGAGAACAACTGACATTTGTTTTGGCAGATCGGTTTGGGTTTGTGAACCAAATTTTCATTTATGAAGCAGTTTGCTAAATAATGTATTGGTTTGTGAAATGGGCCAAATTTAGCTCTGTACGAATGTATCAAAAGATCTTAAAAAGTACTTAACTTTAAATTCACAGTTAAAATGTAAAGAAAGTATCTATATAATTGTAATGTGCAGGTACTGAAAAGAGTGTTCATTGCTAATCCTGACCTGGTGAGGATATAGTTCTATATAGTTTTCTTGCAGGTGGGTGGGCTATGAACACCATGACTTCCAGGGGCAGCAGTATGTCCTGGAGAAAGGAGAGTATCCTCACTGGGATGCCTACAGCGGCAGTTTGGGCTACCACGTGGAGAGGATGATGTCCCTGCGGCCCGTCTGCAGCGCGGTAAGGCAGAACGAGGGGATTTTTACTCTGCAACTGTTTAAATCAAGAAACAAAGTACTTTCTGACCCATAACCTGTTAGACAAACCAGAAAAGTGCTTTCTTTTGACTAGCATCTCCATCTTGCAAGCTAAAAGTAACTTAGCAACTGCACATGAATGTGCCAGAAGCAACTGACCTTTTGCAGCTGACAACTTGGGATGTCCAAGTTTTCGCTGGCAGCCGCTGTGCTCACGCTTGCAACATCCAGGAAAATAATGAATAATTCCTAATAAATGACTTGTTGTTTAGCGCAGATGAAGAGGAGGAAACATGAAAGATTTATTGCAGTGCTATATTAAGAATGTATGAGCTTGTTGCTAGCCTAGTGGAATGATATCTTGAGAATATCAGAAAAAGAGTGGTTTGAGATTAAATTAGAGGAGCTAGATTTCATAGAGCTAAAAAGATGTTTTGAAAGTGGTCTTTGCATTATAACCTATTTCCATCAAAACCTGTTTGTCATCATGCTCATTTCATCTGTTTGAAAGCCAGATTGATGGTGGCATAACGGTTGGTTCAACTCTTCAACTTTACTTCCTGTCAAACTATGGCAGTCAATGATGGCTAAGAAATATAAAATGTACATTACTTCTATAATCGACATAAGGACATTTACGACAAATTGTAGAAAATTGTGAGAAACAAATTGGAATTCAGAGATTAAAACTAGAATTCTAATAAGAATTCTAGTAAGAATTCTGAGAAATAGAGTCTGAATTCTGAGAAAATTATCACAGTTCTGAAAAAAAAGTCAGAACTCTGAGAAAAACATCACGATTCTGAGGGGAAAAAGGTAACAATTTTGTGGAAAAAAGTCACTATTCTGGAGTGAAAGCCAGAATTCAAGAAAAAAACTTTCAGAGTTTAAAGTCATTATTCTGAGAAAAATTCTGGAAATAAATAGTCCAAATTCTGAAAAATATAACAGTCAGAATGTTACAATTTTGAGATTACAGTTAAAATTCTAGGGTTAAAAAGTGCAAATTCTGAAAAACAAGTGACAACAATTCTGAGATTAAAGATACAATTCGGAGATTACCTTTGTGATTAAATTCACAATTCTAATATTCTGAATTCTGAGAAAATTGAACTGAACTCTGAGAAAAACATCAAAATTCTGAGAACAAGTCACAATTATGAGATTAAAGCCAGAATTCTAAGATACATTTTCAGAGTTCTGAGTTTAAAGTAAAAAAAATATTTTTTTTGTTAGTTATCTTGAAATTCTATAAATAAAATAATCAATATTAAGATTTGTATAAAGAAATAGACAAATTACTTGTTTCCTTAAACCTATAACCTAGTTAAACACCAAGCTAATTTGGCTGCGAAGCTCGCTTTTATTTATTTTTACTGTGCCTCATTAAACAACAGTGTTAGTGTAGTTTATAGTTTAGTGCAGCTAAAAAATTTTAACTTCTGTCTATTTAAATAGTTAATAACCTAAACAATATTGATAAAGCAGATAGATATTACTCTACATAATATCGCCTCACCACACTGTTCCTCACCAAATTGAGAAGATCAGGAGTCATTCGATCTCAGCGTCATCAAATCCGAATTAGCAGACATTGAGCTTCAGATCAGCCTCTTACAGGCCAAAAGATCCAAGCTCAAGGAACTATGTGTGGCAATCTCCGCTCATAAAAATTCTAATATTAATTCAGCGTCTGTGCACAGAAGGACAGATGCTGCTGCAGTAAACTGCACGCCAGCACTGGACCATCACAGTCCCGCTTTCTTGTTTTGTGATCAGAAGAGGAGAAGGCGAACCCGTCCTCGGGGGGCCTTCACGCCTCCCCCGCAACCAAGTTTTCAGATCCGCACCCAGAACCGGTTCACAGTTCTCATCGAATCTGAGATGAACACTCTGGTGATTGGCAGTTCCATCGTTCGACACGTCCAAGCGACTGACTGTACGAACAAAGCACGTACGCATTGCTTCCCCGGTGCTAGGGTTCTTGATTTAGCCGCACGTTTACCTGTGATCCTGAAGCCTGATGGCAACATCAAGGCTGTGGTCCTGCACGTCGGCTCTAATGATACGTCTCGTCGTCAGTCAGAGGTGCTAAAAGCGGATTACAGTAAACTGACCCGCACTGCTCGCCGTCTGTCACCCGCGACCCAAATTATCGTCTCTGGCCCTCTGCCAACGTATCGAAGGGGAACCGATAAATTCGGCAGACTGTTTGCGCTCAGAGAGTGGCTCACCACCTTCTGTCGAGAAGAGCAGTTATTGTTTGTTGACAACTGGAATCTCTTCTGGGTGCGCCCTAATCTCTTCCGTCCTGACGGCCTCCATCCAAGCAAGCTAGGCTCTAAACTTCTGTCAGATAACATCACTAGGGCCCTTATTAACATCTGACTAAATAATTCCAAATATAACACCTTTGAACACTGCCCCAAAAACCGACTTAAAACCTGTCAAAACCTAACATTTGCTATCGAAACAGTGTCCATACCACGAAAACATAAAATAACTAAAAACAACAAATTGCTTAACACCAATAATCTGATCAATATAAAATTAGACTACAAATTATGCAACTCGCAAACGTACTCTCTAAAATTTGGTTTCCTAAACATTAGATCTCTTATACCAAAAGCTGTAATCATAAATGAATTAATCTCAGAACTGAACCTTGACATACTGTGCCTAACTGAAACATGGCTCACTCCAAATGATTATTTTGGATTGAATGAAGCGACACCCAAAAATTACCGTTACAATCATGAACCGCGCTCAACTGATCATGGTGGGGGTGTTGCCACAATATATAGAAATACCCTAAACACAACCAAAAAGACAGAACATAAATTTAACTTGTGCTCCATATTACACCGGCAGAATCAAAACAAAGATGTGCATTCTCTGTAACATTAGCTGTTGTCTACAGGCCACCAAAACACAATCCTAGCTTTCTTCAAGAATTTGCTGATTTTGTTGCACATCTTTTGGTCGAAGCAAAAAAAAAAAAAATACTGATTTTTGGAGACTTTAACATCCATATCGATGACAAAAAAGACTTGTTGGGTATTGCCTTTACAGACCTCCTAAATTCCTGTGGGTTTAAGCAAAATGTGGTCGGCGCAACTCACCGTCTAAACCACACTCTAGATTTGGTTCTATCTCATGGCATTGACCTAAGTCACATTGTTATATCGCCTCAAAGTGAGGACATCTCAGACCACTATCTTGTATCTTGTGATATGCAGACTATAAACATTAGCAGTAGCATTCAACGCTACCAACTAGGGAGAAATATAAACCAAAATACTAAAGAAACATTTATATAAGAAACCTACCAGATATTACTCACCTCTCTAGTGTACCTGCAGATAAAAATGAACTTGAAACAATCACATACAGTATTAATAATATTCTCGCTAGCTCCCTAGACACTGTAGTCCTGCTTAAATTAAAACAAGTCAGAGATAGACAGGCCACTCTGTGGTCTGATGATAATACAAAGGTGCTAAAAAGACAAACCAGAAACTATGAGCGTAAATGGAAAAAAGTAGATTGGAAGTATTCAAAATTGCCTGGAAAGAGAGCATGTCTAAATATAGACTAGCACTAAAATCTGCAAGAACTAACTACTATCACAAATTAATAGAAACAAATCAAAATAACCAACGCCTTTTATTTGAAACAATGGCTAATTTACTAAACAGTCAAACATCGACAGATTCAAATGCAGCTATAAAATTTAGCAGCAATGATTTTATGAATTATTTCTCAAATAAAACTACCTCTATTAGATGCAAAATTACTAAAACTCATAATCAATCAAAGCAGCTTAACTCAAATCCTATACCTTTGACTCACTCGCTGCAAAATTTTTCAAATATTGACCTGAAAGAACTGCTAAAAATAATCACAGCATCTAAATCACCAACATGCTCTCTAGATCCTGTACCAACAAAATTACTGAAAGAATTGCTACATATAGCTCAGGAACCATTTCTAAATATTATAAACTCATCTCTATCGCTAGGTTACGTTCCCAAACAGCTAAAACATGCAGTAATTAAACCACTAATCAAGAAAACACACCTGGATCCTACTGAGTTATTCAACTATAGGCCAATCTCTAACCTTCCGTTCTTGTCAAAAATATTAGAGAAAGTTGTTATTGCACAGCTCAGCTCCTTCTTACAAAAGAGCAACTATTATGAAGAACTTCAATCTGGATTCAGAGCGCATCACAGCACAGAGACTGCGCTGGTTAAAATTTCAAACGATCTATTACTTGATTGGGATCAAGGGAATATCTCTCTTTTAGTTCTGCTAGATCTCAGTCCTGCCTTCGATACGATAGATCACAGGATTCTACTAGAGAGACTAGAGAACGATGCAGGCATCCAGGGCCAGGCTCTAAGATGGTTTAACTCTTACCTCTCTGACCGGAGTCAGTTTGTTCATGTAAATGGAGACTCATCGGACACAATAGCAGTAGAGTATAGAGTTCCTCAAGGATCCGTTTTGAGACCCATCCTATTCTCAATATACATGCTGCCCTTTGGCAAAATTATTAGAAGACATGGGGTTAGTTTCCATTGCTATGCAGACGACACCCAGCTCTATATCTCAGCAAAACCTAACGACCCTTTAAAGCTAAATAAGATCTCAGAATGTGTCGCTGATATCAATAATTGGATGAATGAAAATTTCCTTATGCTAAATCCAGATAAAACAGAAATATTACTTATTGGCTCTAAAAAGCAATTACAGAATCTCTCTGCTTTACATATGGAACTGGGGGGGACACACTTTTCATTTTTCCACTACAGTTAAAAATCTTGGCGTTATTATAGATAGTGAACTGACGTTTAAGAACCATATCTCTTATGTTACTAAGACTGCTTTCTTTCACCTCAGGAATATTGCTAAAGTGCGGAACATGCTGTCTATCATAGATGCAGAAAAATTTGTGCATGCTTTCATGACCCCCAGAATGGATTATTGTAACGCTCTTTTAGCCGGCTGTTCAGCCACCACGCTACAAAAATTACAGTTAGTCCAGAACGCAGCAGCTAGATTTCTCACAAGAACAAATAAATATGATCACATTACACCGGTTTTGCGCTCTCTTCTTTGGCTTCCTGTACAATATTGCATTGACTACAAGATTCTGCTCCTTGCCTTTAAGGCGCTGAATGGCTTGGCTCTGTTCTACCTGAGCAGTCTCCTCTCACGATATATTCCAGCTCACTCTCTCCGATCACAAGAAGCAGGACTATTGATTGTATCGAAGGTTAGTAAATCCACAAGAGGTGGAAGAGCGTTCTCATTTAGAGCCCTGAAGCTCTGGAATAAACTACCGGATGTTGTCCGCAGCTCAGCTACGCTCACAGATTTCAAAACTAAATAAAAACATATCTGTTTAACTGGCATTCCAATAGTTATCTCTTGGTATTTGTCTAAACAGATCTGGTGTCTGAGCACCATATACATACAAACTGTTTAAAAAACAAAGTGGTTCAATGTTCCTCTCTAACCTATCCTCATCATTTATCTCTCATCCTGCAGCTGATGCTGATCACTTGTTTGTTGTCTGTGTTACAGTTTACTAACCGTTTTCTCCATTTGTTAGTTCCTGTTTTGTCTTTCTTTGTTTTGTTTTGTTTGTTTTTTTTCAGGTCCTGTCCGGTGAACCGTTCATCGATGGATATTAAGTTTGTATATTCTTTATGCTGGGGAGGTGATTAGCACCTGCCTCAGTCAGCGGGAGTCCCCTCACAGAGGAACTCCTCTTTACTCTACCTGATCCTCACGAGGACTTTGTGAAGCTGCTTTGAAAGCAATTGCTAAAGAAGCGCTACATAAAAACTGATTGATTGATTGATTAAAGTCATTATTCTGAGAAAAATGTTAGAATTCTGAAATTAAAGTAAAAATTCTGGTAATAAAAAGTCCAAATTATGGTAAACCAACAACAAGCTGGTGAGCTCATTACAATTTCTCAGCATGTTATTCTGAACCCAGATCAGCGAGGAGAAGGTCCTGATCAGGCTGAAAACTGGCAATTTCAGAGAAATAGTCGTAAAGGCTCTCTGGTTGGACTGGGCTCATCTACACCAATTCATCAGGAAATACAGCTACGAAACAGATTTGAAACTTTAATGACTGTGGATACCGCTCAATCTCAGCCTGTCAGTCAACAATCAGAGCACACACACATTTTAGAAAACAGGGGGTCAAGAAACAAGCAACATCCAACTCATGTGTCAGTGGAGCCGAAGACTCTGATTATTGGGGATTATACAATCCAGAATCTACGGAGCAAAACTATGGCGACATACTGTCTCCCTCATGCCACTGTGTTAAATATCAACAAAACGATAAGAGATGTTCTGAGCAAGCACAAGACAAAACAACTCATCATTCATGTGGGGAAAAATGATGTAAAGAAAGGACAATCAGAGCTGCTTAAGAAAGACTTTATGGAACTATTTGACACACTTGAAAGTCTCAAAATACAGTGTTTCATAAGTGGTCCGCTTCCAGCAAACGGCACAAATATGTTTTCTCGTTTGCTTGGGCTCAACACATGGCTAGAACACGCCACTTTATCAAGACGTTTCCAATATATTGATAATTTTAATGTGTTCTGGAATCAGCCTGATTTTATCACATCAGATGGGAGGCAACTGAACAGATCTGGAGCAAGAATGCTCATGAACAATATAATTTTCTCCCTCCGCTATCAGTCTGAAAGACACAACAGCCATCAAATTAACTGTGGAAACACACCATCAAGGCCTATGTTGCCCACTCTCCAGACGTCACCACCGAATGAGGATTATCTGACCTCCGCTAGACTTGACTCGATCAATACTTGGATAACATGCAAAGCCACCAGGACATCGCAGGACCCACGCCACCACTGAATGAGGATAGCCACACCATCTCAAAGACTACACCACCTCCGAATGAGGACGAGGATAACCCCCTGGACAACAACCGGAGTGAACTGAACAACTCCCTGGAGGACACATCAACAATGTCCACATCTTCAGGATCCCCCCATCTCAGTTTCCCAGCACAGCTTGAAAAACTAGTCTCTGCAGGAACTAAGCTGTCCCACTCGTTCACGGCAAGCCCCCGACCATCGCCCCAAAAAAGGCGGGCACCTCTTCCTCCTATAGCAGAAAGAGTTCTGCGATCAAACCGGTTGGGGCAAAATCACCCCCAACCCACCCTTACTCCACCAAACCAGCAGTGAGATAAACAGGACATTCTGCCTCAAGACGGCGACCTTGGGGAATGTTTTCAGAACAGGCAGATGTCCTCAGCCCCTTTAGCTCTTACTTTATTAGTGATACAGATAAGGCCTGCTAGAAATAGACAAAACAAGTGGAAGAAAAGGTCTGCTAGAAATCAGAAATCTGAACCCACAGAAAACAGGGTAAAAATAGCACTTCTAAATGTTAGGTCACTTAGAAACAAGGCGCACCTCGTAAATGATTTTATTTTATTACATGACTTAGATTTTATGTTGCTAACTGAAACATGGCTAGATGATAGCTGTAGTGCAACCATATTAAACGAGGCTGCACCAGGAAACTTCTTATATAGACACGCCTCTCGTTCTGATAAAAAAGGAGGCGGAATCGCAAGTATGTACAAGAACATTTTTGAATGCAAACAGGTCAATCTTGGGGATTACACATCTTTTGAATATTTGAGTATAGCTTTAAAAAGCACCAAACGGGTACTTCTCACCACCTTATACAGGCCTCCAAAGTACACTACAGGGTTTAGCGATGATTTCACTGAACTGCTCTCAGCCATCTCTTCGGAGTTTGACTCTTTCATCATCACTGGGGATTTTAATATTCACATGGACAAGCCCGATAATAATGCAGCCAAAGAACTCAACAATATTTTAAACACCTTCGACGTGACTCAACACGTTCAGGGTGTCACACATTGTCACGGTCACACACTGGACTTAGTAATTAGTAAGGGCTTAAATATTTGATCCACCGTTGTGCAAGATGTTGCTCTGTCTGATCACTTCTGTGTTTTTGTTGATGCGGCAATCTCCCACGTCAAAATTGCAAAATCAATTTCTGTTAGAAAAAGACACATAAATGATGACACCAGCGAGATGTTTATGCATGCCATATCTCAAACACCAAGCATCACAGCTGGCACAGCCGACTTCCTTCTTGATGCATTTACTTTAAAAATCAAGTCCGTTATAGATGACATCGCACCTATAACTGTCAAGAAGAAACCTGGCAGACAAAAAACACCCTGGCGAAATTCAACAAAAGTTCAAAGTATGAAAAGACTTTGCAGGAAGGCTGAAAGAAGGTGGAGAAAGTCCAAACTTGTCATCCACTACGACCTTTATAAAGAGAGTCTTCGTGTTTTTAATTCAGAATTAATCGCAGCTAGGCAAGAGTATTTCTCAACCTTAATTAATAACAACCTCAACAATACACAAACTCTTTTTGCAACAGTAGAGAGGTTAACCAACCCACCAAACCAGACTCCAATTGAGCTTCTGTCTGAAGATAAATGCAATGAGTTTGCTTCATTTTTCATCAATAAAATCATTAACATCAGAAAAGGCATTAGTGCCTCCCCCTGCAGGGCTGGGGATAGACCTCCTCAGCCTCCACTCTCAATGTGCACCTTCAATCCAATCGATAGCAAAACTTTAATAGAAACGGTTCAGAGCCTTAGAACATCAACATGCAGTCTTGACACTCTACCAACAGTCTTTTTTAAAATGGTTCTTAAGAGTCTAGAAAAGGACCTCTTAGAAATTATAAACACCTCCTTGTGCTCCGGCTTTTTCCCCAAATCCCTTAAAACCGCAGTTGTAAAGCCACTACTGAAAAAGACAAACTTAGATAATACTGTACTGAGCAACTACAGGCCCATCTCAAATCTCCCTTTTATTAGTAAAATTATGGAAAAGATTGTGGCAAAACAACTGATTGAATTCCTGACCCAAAATGATCACATGGATTGTTATCCGTCGGGTTTCAGAGCTCATCACAGCACAGAGACAGCTCTACTGAAGATAGTCAATGACATCCGGTTAAACACCGATTCAGGAAAAGTGACTGTCCTGGTTCTACTCGATCTGAGCGCTGCCTTCGACACAGTTGATCACAAAATCCTTCTCGAAAGACTAGAAAACTATATCGCTCTTTCAGGAACTGTGATAAAATGGTTCAGATCATACTTAGAAGGAAGAGGCTTCTATGTAAACATTGGTTGATTACATGTCGAGTCCCTCAAGGTTCAATCCTTGCTCCTTTACTATTTAACCTGTACATGCTTCCACTGGGCCAAATTATGGGAAGGAACCAGATATCATACCATAGTTCTGCTGATGATACACAAATTTATCTAGCTATCTCCCCAAATGACTACAACCCCATAAACTCTCTCTGCCAATGTCTCGATGAGATTAAAAACTGGATGGAAAACAATTTTCTTCAATTAAACAAGGAGAAAACTGAAGTCATTGCATTTGGAAGCAAAAGCGAGGTTGTTAAGGTTAACACGTATCTCAATGCAAAGGGCCTAACAACTACAAATCAGGTCAGGAATCTTGGAGTGATTCTGGACTCTGATCTTAGTCTAAATAGCCACGTAAAATCAATGACAAAATCCGCTTATTACCATCTTAGAAACATCACAAGAATCAGATGCTTTGTTTTCAGACGAGATTTAGAGAAACTGATTCATGCTTTCATCTCCAGCAGGCTGGACTCCTGTAACGGCCTCTTAACCGGTCTTCCCAAAAAGACCATTAAACAGCTCAAGCTCGTTCAGAATGCAGCGGCTCGAATTCTAACCAGAACTAGAAAGTCAGAACACATTTCTCCAGTTCTTAAGTCTCTACACTGGCTGCCGGTCTCCTTCAGAATAGATTTTAAAGTTCTGCTGCTCGTATATAAGTCCAAACATAACTTAGCACCTAAATACCTAACAGAGATGATCAGTGAATACACACCAAACAGAGAGCTGAGATCCCACAGATCTAATAAATTAGATCTACCCCGGGTAAATTCCAAACAGGGTAAATCCTCCTTTAGTTACCATGCGGCCCACAGATGGAACCAACTTCCAGAGGAGATCAGGGGTGCCAACACTTTAGTCACGTTTAAATCCAGGCTAAAGACTCTCCTGTGTAGTTGCGCTTTTGTCGACTAAGCACCAACATCCGAACAACTATTTTACCTCTGTACTTCAAATTTTAATCTTTGTTTTAATCAATGTTTTAAATTTCAGTGTTTTAAATCTGTTTGATTTATATGACTTTTTTATGCTTGATTTTAATGTATGCACTTTCTTTTTACTCTTTATTTCCAATGTAAAGCACTTTGAATTACCCTGTGTACGAAATGTGCTATACAAATAAACTTGCCTTACCTAAACAAGTGTCAAAATTCTGAGAATAAAGTCACAACTCTTAGATTAAATTAACAATTCTAATATTGAAGTCAGAATTCGTAGGAAAAAAAAGTCAGTTCTGAGAAAAACAGTCACAATACTGATATTGAAGTCAAAAATCTAAAAAAAAAAAAATATATATATATATATATCATAATTCCAGTTTTATCTCCTACAGTGACCCTAATCCTCTACCGTACTTTCCCACCCTTGCCCCGTTCTCTCTTCTAGGCCCACCCGAAGAGTCAAATGGTGATCTACGAGAAGGAGAACTTTCTGGGCCGCAGCGTGGAGCTGTGTGATGATTACCCATCCCTGCAGGCCATGGGCTGGAGCGAAAAACAAGTGGGCTCCATGCATGTGCAGTGTGGCGCGTGAGTAACCCAGGCGGTGTCAAGCCACTGTTCGTCTAACGACATCTGAGCTGACAAAACACTCTCACAACACAGAAGAGCCCTGCATCGCGAGCTCACAATGCTCCGTAGCGCAGTCGTGGAGCTTTCACAAAACAGTGTGAAATAAAAAGAGTGTTGAGGAGCGTGTGCAGCTCTCACACTCATCATGATCTGTACAACAGCTCTCTGGTACCTGTAACTGCTCCATCTGCTACATCTACATTTCAGCGCCTATCATCACAGAATCTGATAATGTGACGCAGTGATAATTCATTTGCAGCTGACAACAATTTACATACATTTCATGGACGGTAGGATTGTTACGTAAGCAGCTAGAATCACACAACCTCTCAACTGAGCTTTAAGAACAGAAAGAAACAGTCTAGAGTCATGGAACTGGCTTTTTCACTGAGAAGAGCTGTTTGTTTTTGTCAAGTATTATTTGTGTTCTTTACTGTAATAGTACGAGCCAAAGCGGTAGATTTACAGAGTGGTGTCAGTGCTTGATCTCGCCGTCACGTGATAAAATAATTACAGAATTTTTTGAGTAATTTTACGCTTTACCTTTCAATCTTCAGTCATAGTTTACGTTTAGGAAGGTGAGTAGAACAAACACTGTTTCATCATTAGATTTTTTTGGCAGAATAAACGTTAATAACTCTCATCCGCATCATCGTTCATGTTCTACTCATTCTTTAGAAATACTACTTTTATATTTATCTGCATATTTATATATTTGGGTTTTAGGTATTTAATTACTCCAATGTAATAGATCTTCCAGATTTATACTGCTAATATCAGTGGTGAAAATATATATTTTTATAATTTTACTTCTGATGGCATTCTGTTGGTGTATTTTGTCCATTTAAAAATCTATTTCGTGTAAATACTTATTAACGAATGAAAAAAAAACCTAACACATCCACAGTATTTAGCAGGACCTAAATGTTTAAAAAAATTAAATACAATTAAATTAATAATGTCTTAACAACACTGTAACTATCCAAAATAAGCGCTCATTTAAAAAAATACCCATTTAACATAAAAAATAAATAAATAAGTGATGTGCTGACCTGGGTTTATGCCTTTGCTATTGTGCTCTGCAAAAAGTTTGAGAAATGTTGTACAAGTTGATAATCCACAAGTTCCAAATACTGGAAGAGTATATTAAAGAACAATATTCCCAAAACATATCATGGAATTAATGTGATACTGTTTTCATTACTTGCAGTATTAGTGGTGTACCAATCCATCTGGGGTGTACCAATCATTCTGAGTTATCTAGAAAGGGTCAATGAAAGCACTTTCAGTGTGAACAAATACTAGATTAACATGAGTTCTAAGATTGAAGTTAGAAGTTAGAGAAAAAAAAGTCTAAATTATGAAATTAAAGTTAAAACTTTGATTTAAAAAATGTCAGAATTTTGAGAAGAAAAACTAAGAATTCTGAGATTATAGTCAAGAGTTCTGAGATTAGAGACGGTTCTGAGATAAAAAAAAAACAGAAGTCTAAGATTAAAGTTAAGAGTTCTGAGAAAAAGAACTAAGAATTCTGAGATTAGAGTCATACTTCTGAGATTAGAGTCAGTTCTGAGATAAAAAGCCAGAAGTCTAAGATTAAAGTCCAATCTCTAAATCCTTATTTTTTTCCTTCACTTCTTCCCTGGCTCACACTCGTGTCCTCCACCTGTCCGCAGCTTTGTGTGTTACGAGTACCCAGGCTATCGAGGACAGCAGTACATTATGGAGTGTGACAAGCACAGCGGAGATTACCAGCACTGGAAGGACTGGGGCTCCCACTGCCAGACCCCTCAGATCCAGTCCATCCGCAGAATCCAGCACTAAAACCCGCAGGGAAGAGTGCAAGATGAGGTGGAGAGCAAGGCAAAGCAATCACTCCAGCAGCAGTCCCTTTCTGAGGTGCAGTCAGGTCAAATCTGAGCAAAAATCAATGTCTGCACGCCTCTCCTCATGTGGCGCTCGAGTGAAACACAAACGTTCTATTGATAAAGGGACACATCTGTTCCAGAAATTGCACTTTTATGTGTACACTTCTGTATGAATGATGAAATTTGTGAGGCTATATCTGGGGGATATTTGGATCTTGCTCTGTGACACTCGTGTGCCGTATGGGGACAGATGGGAGCATGTTTGACTCGCTGGAGGAGAGGAGGGCGAAGGTTGACTAATAAATGCATACTCAAATCATTGTCTGTCTGCATGTTATTTTTTATTTAAATTAAATTGTACTGCTGCTAAGCTGATACAGATATAATACAGTGCATCTGTTAGGGCCTTTACGTTATGCAAGAAATTAATCTTATGGGTTTCCTGGAGTGGTCAAAATAGGTTTCCGTTCAAATTACACGTCAGAACTTTTATTATGTCTTCAAAAAAAGTTCAAATATGAGTTTTTTTTATACGAAAATGCAAGATTGCTTCTGTACCTTCAACATGACAGCTGCTTTTCTGCTGATTGGTTGGAAATGTCATCCGCGGCGAATCAGGAGCTGAGATTTGAATTTTGGTACTTGTAGTTTTCCGCCCCTAAACACACCTCAATATTTTTACTACTTCAAGTTCATTTTCGTAACTGTAAGAAATAAATGTAAAAGGTAAATTCTTGATTTCATTATCACAAACACTTTCCGCTGGAAGGGAAGGGCATCCGCTGCGTAAAACATATGCCAGAGAGTTGGCGGTTCATTCCGCTGTGGCGACCCCGAAAGGGAAGAAAGCCAACATGAAGATGAATGAATTATCACAAACACCTGGAGCAACAACAAAAAAAACAGCCTGCCATGTGTTTTGTATTATGAATTGATATAAAAGTTTTATTTATATCAGCAAATAAAATGATTTCAGCAGGATTTTTCACAGTTTCAGTGTCTTTAAAAACTATCCAAATGTGTGTTACTTGGTGAAATCAATGGGAGAAAGCTTTCAAGCTTTTAAGAAAAGGAAACATTTGCGTTAACACTGATTAAAAGACAGGAGTTTAAGTCAACACAACATGACAAAGAGCCAAATCATAAGGCAACAATAGAATAATTTGAAAGTATCAACCTCAATACAATTCATCACTTTTACTTTAACTGTTTTTTAAGAGCATAATGTTATGGTCTCCAAAAGTCATGTTTTAAAGCAATGTTCCGTGTGTTCAGACATAACTCCCAATGTTAATTCCACCAACCCACACACTCTCCTGCTTCACATTCCTGCATGGCATTCAGAGTTATAAACCTGAAAAAACAATGAACCATAATTAACAAGACACAAACCTGTACATTTCTCTGAACTGTATAAAACAGTTCGTATTACAAAGTTAACCCTGGAATGGCAATTTTAAACTTTTTAACATAACTGTTTTAACACAACATAATTGCAAAGTAGACTGCTATAAATCGTAAAAAAAAAAGGTAATACATAAAATATACCATACAAATGATGGTAACCCGTAACACCAATAACAGTTCCACCGTTTTTTTTACCTTAAAGTCAAAATCACAGCTATCCTTTTTGACTGTAAAAGCTACTATTTATTATTTTACATTGCTTCTAATTGTGGTCCCTTGCTCTGGAACTCCAAATTAAAAAATTTTCATTTTAGATTCGCTTTTTGAACAGGGAGATGATGCTTGAGCGATTGTTAGCTGGTCATCTTTTTTTCTCATTTGTATTCCGTAAGGTACCCCACTTGCCTAAATTTGTTTCTGACTTTCTTTGTCATACGTGCGTTTGATAAGTGCTGATTGTGGCGTGTGTGCTTCTGTAAATAAAGTTTGATTGATTGATTTGCAAACTGATTTGACAAATTTTTTAGTAGAGCAGACCTTTTATTATGAGCAGTTGAGAGACTGAATCTAACACATCGTACCTGTGCTTTTTTGTGGTAAACAATTCTGAAGCAATTCCATCCAGCATATATTTCCATAGAAAAATACAGCCATACATTCCATTACACTGCATAAAACAAATCCAACAGACGTAATTAAAAAGCAGTTTTGCAAAAACATCATGATTTCATTTCAAGTATAAAAACAGTAAAGTAATAACTTTCAAGGGAGAGATGAACTCTTCAATCACAAGGTCATCTGCAGTAAAATCAAATGCTTTAGAAGGAAATAAAAACCAGGTTGGAACCAGAAAATATCAATTTCTTTGGCAACTAACCACCTGACCTCACAAGGTATCCATAGCTTCCTCTTTTCACTTCCTCTTTCAGTGGAGCGCTCGTGTCACTTCAACTTTTTAAAACTTTCTGACCCTGTTTTTTATCCGTGGTCACACTTTTCCTTTCTGAAGAAGAAGAAGAAGAACGAATTGCTTGCATTTCAATCGTACCATTCAGTATTTTACAGCTCTTTCACCTTTTACTTTTTAGTCCTTCATATGCTGGACGTTATCTTCTCTATCTTCTGCCTGCTCGTAGGCAGCGTTGTCATGTCTCCTCCTTCTCTCCCGAACCCTGTCCCGCTCGGCCCCCTGGGAGTCTCCATCAGCATCTTTCTCCTCCTCAACCAATTTCCTCTCGTCCTCTTTCTCGTCGTCTTCAGTATCGCTCAGGTCCGTGTCGGACTCATCAGAGTTTTCCTCCTCCAAATATCGGTAACCTTTGACCTTTGAGGAGACCAGAGTACTTTAATGCTGGTTCTTGAAACAAACAATGTGAGGCTCAATGAGCTTAAATCGAACCCCCATGGAAGCTTCACCTTGTGTCGAGGTCGGGGGATGCGTGGAAGCCTGTAGCGGACATTCTTAGCCAGGCGACTCTCCATCTGGACGTAACAGAAAACAGCCACGAGCAGCGTAAACAGCAGCAGACCCAGCTTGGCCTGAAGAAGAGATTGGGAGAGTTCTTCTTGATCATGTTCAAAACCTTTCTGTTTCCCCGTGAAGTGAATATCAGTCAGGGAGCTGTCTATAAAAGTGGAAAAATCTTAAAAGCTCAAGTGGCGCTAGAGTAAAGGCACATAAGCATATGAGGATGCAGAAAAATGTGCAAAAATTATAGAAATATGCTTCCACAAGATCAACCACAGCAGCAGGCAAGCAGAGCACAGAGAGCTGCAGATTCATACAGTAAGTGATAATTTTGTTTGAAAAATCCAAAAAATGCTCAGTATAATCAAAAGGAAATAATGCATTACCCTCATAGGTAGTGAAGACCAGAGGTAGACAATGAAGATAGCGATGGCCTGCCACCAGTGATAGATGGTATAGACGAAGTCCAGCCTCTCCTTGTCCTCATAGAGCATGCCCAGCAGAGCTACACAAAAAACACGAATGCCATTAAAAGCAAGTTACTATATTACCAACATGATATTCTCAAAGAATGTATACTATTATACTATGAAGTGTATATATATATATATATATATATCACCCACTGTCGATCGATTAAATTTTTTTTAATAATTAATCGCAATTAACTTTTTAAAAAAATCTAAATGTAAAATGTAATTATTTAATGTAAATTGTAGACAAAGAGACTAATTAAATTCAAAATATGATTGTCTATTGAATTTTTTGTTTAACTAGTAACACAGGTTTTGTCATGTAAACATCATATCGGCGATCCTCCACATTAATTTTTTGCTTCTCTTCTTTGGTGGTTGTTAGTTTGTGGTCTTTTTAGACTCTTGTTTTCCAGGACTCTTTGTCATTAACAACTTGCTTAGTGAAGAAACTTTAGGTCTTTAAACCTTGGATCAATTGCAGTAGCGATCTTCATCACTATGAGATTAGTGCTGTCCTTCCTTTTAGATAGTCTGAGGTAAAATCATGTTTGAATTTAACTATAGGCTGATCGTCCTGTGTTTACGCCATGGCACAAGGCTGGCAATACCACTTACTTACATTACACTATTCAACACCATATTTATTACTTCTTCAACTTTTTAATACGGTTTAACACTATTCTAAACATATTTTTATTTTATGCAGCATACCTTGACAGTGGACACACACACAGACAAGAGACGGAGCTGTTCCATTAATTTGTGAGCATTGGATGTACTATGCTTTAGCTGCCCAAAAATCTCTGTGTACTGTCGTTCCTCAGTTTTACACAAAGTTAGACCGAACAAATGCACTCATTGCTCACAGAGGCCCAGCGGTCCCCCTTGAGTGTGATATGTGTTGCGTGCTGTATTATGTCCACCCTTCCTATGTTCCTTCTCATCGTCATAACGTCTTATTCATAATTAGTTTAAAGTAAGTCTGTCACAACAGGAAAAATAGAAAGCATGTTATTTGCATGAATTTTTTTTATGCATCATACATTTCAAATTAATCGCATGCGTTAACGCGTTAAATTTCATTATCTTGCTCCATGCTTTAGTTTGGACACAACCCATGAACTCCATGGCATATGCCCCTTTTACACATTAATAATAACATTCTGCTGGGATTTCTGTACAGTATAATGTTAACCGGCCTCCCTGTCACATTCTCATTAGTCCATATTAGAAGAGTAAACACACTAAAAAGGATTTCGATATTTTTGTTCAAATTTGAGTTTCCCTGTAGATATTGATATTGATATTTCAGTATCCACTCGTACTCACTGCTCAGGCCGGTCTTGTTGAGAGCGGTGCCCAAACCCCAGAGCACAGAGATCAGCAGGAGATACGGCAGCCAGCTGGGCTCTCGTGGACTGGGTGACCAGCACATCAGGGCTATGATTAGAACGAAGTGCACGAAGGCTCCGGACAGGAGAATAACAGGTCTAGGCAATCGCAACAGGGACAGAGACAGAGCCGAGCAGATGGACGATGACAAACCATACACCATCACCAGCAGCCACAGCTTCTCCATGCCCACTGCACACACTCCGTATGACTGAGAGAGAGAGAGAGAGAGAGAGAGAGAGAGAGACTTTTTAACTTTCAAAACTCCTTTTATTACAAATGTGTTAAAAACAGGAGCAGTTCTGCATTCTCATATGATAAAAAGTCTTCTCCTGATGACTTTTCAAAATAGAAAGGGGAGAATAGGGAGGGAGCAGAGAGGGATGGGGTAGAAGGAGAAAGTGAGGGGAGAGAAAGGGCAAAAAAAGAGAGGGAGGGAAGAGAAAGAGAACAAATGAGAGAAAAAGAGAGAAAGAGATGAAATACATCTGCCATCATCCAACACATTCTTCTCAGTTGAGTTACTCTTAATCACTGTACGTTTGTGCAGTTTTGTGGAATTTTGAGTTAGACATGCCTGAAAGCATTGCTAACATTCCACAGAAGATGTAGAGGAAAGCAAGGAAGCTTCTGATTGGTCAAGGTGAAGCCGCATAAACCCAAGTAACGGGGTCAAAAAAAAGCAACTTAACTTCAATTTCATGTAATGTTTCAGACATTCAGCAGGTTCAAAATACAAAAAGTTTATTCTAATTTTCGTTTCCAATATCAACAGTGGCTTTGAAAAATCTCGCACTGCACCTTTAAGTGAACTTCTTCAAGGCACCTATTTAAGCAAATCATTCTCTCCAAGACGAGCTAAGAATACTCATCCCACACGCTCTCATCTCTCTCACCAGTATGAGTCCCTGCACTGCGAAGAGCACTTCGAAGCCCGAGTAGATGAAGAAGGGGCAGAGCAGGCGAATGCGGTAGTCTCGTAAGTGCTTGAAGGGCAGCTGAAAGATGTTCCCCCAACCAATGCTCCGGAGGTCAATCTCCTCAGTGGGCCGGTATGCTGCACCACACAGCACCAGGAACTATCAGAGAAACACCAGAAGGACCCTAGTAATGCATTAATTCACTCTAAAAGGAAACAACTTTCATCAGAGAACACAGAAATTACAAACAGCATTGAGTCTATACAAGATAAATAGAGTTCCGATTAAAATTTAAAGGGCCCCTATTATGGATTTCTTTTCATTATAATTTATTTGCTTTGTAACATGGCTCAAAGTTTGAGGAACATCCCTTTAGAATTTGAAATGTAAAGGTTCTCTACGACTCTAGCGGTTTCCTTTAAAAAAAGAAAGAGTTGACTCAGGAGTCTTCTTTTGTTGTTTTAAGGCACCAAACTTTAGATGTACGGAGCAGAGCTATAGTTTGGAAGAATATATAATATGAAGAAAACATGCACTTTCTTAATCAAATAAAAAAAGAGTCCGTCTTTTAGGATCTATTAAAAATACCCTTAAAAAGAAAAACGTATTAAACAAGCTTTTGTAACGAAGTTTAAACATTCTTTGTCAGCAGAGCAGTATTCCATGGCTTAACCAACCATCTGTCTATTTCACATGTCAAATGTTGCATGTCTGCCAGTATTTTGTAAGGAACTAAATGATGCTTTTAGTGTGACCAGATCGAGAAGGACTTTGCATTTAACAAAAGAACCAACAGGACACTCCTTTCACCTGCTTAACAGACCAATCGGAGAATGGATCGAATGTTAATGACATTCGAAGAAATTATTAATAATTCCCATTATTCTTGATCTCAACCAAAGGAATTATAAAGATAAAACCTTTCACAAATCAATTATGGAGTCAGATATATGAATTTATGTGAATCGTTAAAATCTTTTAGCACTGTTTCAAGACAGAGCAAGATTTCAGTTCCGACTGGTATTTTTGGGCTAAGTTTCGGGATACTCTTTTTAAGAGATTTGTTTTAGTTTTAAAGCATATCCAGGCAAAACGTGTTTTAAAACAGGAGGCATGGCCTAATAAATCACAACCTTCAACTTTAGGACTAAAATCACTTTTTGGGAATATTTTGGCATAGCTTTGTCAGATTTGCATGCATATTCAATTTATTGGAGCTTTGTTATTAAAAAAAACTAAATTTTACAGATAATATTCATCACTTAAGACAGATCATACCCTAATGAAACAGAAACAATTGACTGAAAATATGACTAAAATTACTAATATTATTAAAAATAGGACATTTTCACTACTATTGAAAATTAAATATTAACTTTGTGATCAACATATTTACTAATATATTCAAACGAAAATGTGAAGAAGCTAAACTCTTCTGATGTAAAAAAAAAAAAAAAAAACTTTTCTAGTCGATGATTTTTTCCTAACAGGTAGTTAAAGCCACAGAGGATGCGAACGTCATGGTAGCTTTGATGAGGATGATGAGGATGATGATGATGGAGGCAATCTTACGATGAGCATGGCGAGAAAGGCAGCTCCCATGAGAACGCTCTCCACCTCGATGAGCAGCAGCGAGCGAGGCAAACTCTTCAGAACGGTCTTATTAAAATTCTCAATCACCCCTCTGCCTTCCGCTCCTTCGAAAGAGAGAAGAAATCAGAACAGCGTTTTAGTTTTTTCATAAAAACGGCATGCTTTTGAAATTCACTTTCAAGAGGAAGAGAAAAGTTTTCCTAGACTCTGTTGTGTGGCCTCTTGAGTGGGTGATTTACAGAGCTGTTGGTGATGTGTGGAGACTGTATATTTTCCTTTTCAAATCCTGATGGAAATAAACCTCTTTTCGTCACCGATGCTGAGCCAGAGAGGGCCAGGCAGAGCGGAAGACCGAGGAGCAGATGTGTTGACGCTTGTTTGCAACAAGTCTGGAGTGTGATCTCTCTAATTGGAACATGACAGGTTTTTCTACTCACTGGAACTTGCCGAGTTAAACATTCAACTCACGTTTAACTGTATAACCTTTAGTTCGGTGTTAATCCAAGTTTTTGGACAGAGATGCAAAAGTTTAATTAGTTCAGAATTCTCAGAGGATTTTTTTTTATCTTTAAAGGTCGTTCTTGTAAATATATTTTCTCATTCAGATATCAATACAGGCCTATGTTTTTAAATGTTCTATGTTCTATCACGCTAAAAAAAAACATTTGCAGAAGAGTGACACATAGTGGGCAGTGCATAATAAGAGGTGCTCTGATAACAGGTAAGCTGTTCAACTGTGTTCCCTGGCTTCTCAAGGCAGGATCATTAAGGGCCCTTTCAGACTGGGAACATCTCAACTTTTGCTTTTCCGGGAACAGCCGCGCTTCCTCCCAAATCCCTCGCAGTTTTATGTTCGTACAGACACTTCTAAACATGTAAAGTGGAAGAAACCTCTTGTGTTGTCAGTGGATGTCGCTACAGCTACTTACAAAACAGAAACATCTCCCTGTGTAAAAGGAAGCAGTTCCTCGACTGGCCACTTGAGGCTGACTCCAAAATTGAGCAGGTTCTCATTCACTCCCATGTTAAAACTTTGGAGCTTGTTTCCACCACTAGTTAGACCTGAACACTGATGATTAATATTTGTCTAATAAGTAATTTAATAAATGTTAAGGTTTTAAACCAATCAGAAGTCTTCTTTACAGCCATGTCCTGTCTCTGTAGACATCCCACTCTGAGCCTCTTTTAGAATCTAACTTTGTTAGAATCCTTCGGGTGACGTCACTGACACTACATTCATGTTATATACAATCAATGCACAAAACACTTGAAGAAGCAGTGTGCGACATGGAGTGGACGCACTTTTGTGGATGTTTTTATCACATCCTCCATATTTGCACATTAACTGTGCATTTCTGAAGTTGAAAACATTCTTTCCACTCCATATTGCTGTGTATAATGAACGACCAAATCTGTTATTACATCACTTCGAGCACAAACTTCTTCTTTTGAGCAACACGTCCCGCCCATTTCTCCGCTAGACTGCTTGAATCGCTCTCTCGAAGCAGTTTTGGTAACGGTTCCTTAAAACAAAGGATTGCTTTCACACATGCAACAATAAACCGTTACCGAAGCCAATTGTTTCTGGAAACTAAACATAGAAAGCAGTCTGAAAGGATTCTAACCAGACCCAGCAGAGTCACCCATTAATCCACAGCCTGCCACTATTAGGAACGCATGGACACTCCTCCCTGAACACACACAGTCCTTGAATTCAAAACACATCCTTCCTTAGAAGCTGCATTGATTATATTATATTTTTTTATTTTATTATTATATAAACCACCCTCCGGGATCTTTTGTTACCACATGCCTTATTCACCGACGGACGAAGGTAAAAAGAACCTCTGCGCTCAGAGAAGGAACAGAGACTCGTGGTTCTGTCCCACAAGGGCAGAAGATCTCTCAGCAGAACTTTCTCTCTCACTGTCCCTGGCTGGTGGAACAAACTCCCTGATCCAGTCAGGAAAGCAGCAGCACTAACAGCTTTCAAAAAGCAACTGAAAACTCTTCTCTTCAGGGAACACTTCCTATAAAAAAATCCTTTTTCAATTTTTCTTCCTGCTATGGTTGATTGATCAGCTAATAGAACTTCTACTATGAGCGACCGGAATTGGATTTCACTGTGTAACATATTTCTTATTGTTTCTCCCCTAGTGTAAGTCGCTTTGGATAAGCACATCTTCTAAATGCGTAAATGTAAATGTAAAAGAACAAAATCACATTTTTAACCATAATAAACTGCAGAGAAAATAGCTTTTTTTAATTATTGCACTCTTCTAAACCGTGCACATTTCAGATGCAACCCTAGCATTCAAACTACTCTTAGGTCGAGGCGTGGGACTCTACGGTAAGAGTTTGAGATTGAGTGAAGGTGCATTCTTTGGGTTGGATAATAAATGATTAGGACTTTCTTATACTTTGCATTTATTATTATTATTATATATTTATGTTAGAGCACCTTCTTATATCTGTTTGAAATGTTTAAATAAAAATCTAGTGGAAATTCATTTGCTCTTGTTTGAAATTGAATAATAACTCGGAGAATCCGTTTTCAATTAAGAACTCAGAGGACTGAGAAAAGTCTGCTTGCAGAACTTACTGAGTTACTCAATAAAAACAAGCCAAACATGTTTTTAAACATTGTAAAACATGAACTTCAGAGCATTTCAGGTTTTCTTTTTTCATTTGCTACAGCATTTCAGAATGTATTCAAAACATGAAAAGAGCAGACATTGAAACTTGGTCTAGGAACAACAAAATGGATATAGTACCACACTGCGTGACTTTGAAGAGAGTGTGTTTGTAGTCGTTGAGATAGTTATTGAGGAACAGCACCATGGGGAACTCAGCAAAGATGAAACTCAGCTGCAGGAAGAGAAAGCGACAGAGAGAGACTGTTATAAATAGCTGTGCGCACATATGTGAGTCGTCATCTAAGCACACTTCAGAGATGATGGCAGAGGAGGGAGCTAATCACATGTTGACTATTACTGAATTAATAAAGATTGGTGGGTGTCATGTATGCTCGGCTCAACTCACATGGAAGATCATGTAGAAAATAGATTGGAAAATAATGACGTAAGAGTGGAAAGCTCCTTTCGGGGGCTTCTTCTGCTCCTGGACATTTTCCTCCTTGTAGTTCACATACTCATAGTACTGCTGGGCCATCCTGACATTAAAAATCACGAGAGAGATCTTCATAAAGAATACTCAGAAAAAAGAGCAATCGGGTTTCTGAAACATAAACTAAAACTAGCAACCAACCCTGAGATGTTTGTAAAAGGACAAAAGTTGTGTTTTGTGGCAGTATAAAATAGACAATTTGCTAACAAAATAATGACTTTCTTACAAACAGCTTAAGAAATTATAATTTCTCATACCTCCTAACCACATTATGCCAAAAAGCTGCTGCAAGCAACTTCCGATCATATCAGATTGTCATAGAAATACCAAAAATGATGTGAATTAATTAAATATGTATATATATATATATATATATATATATATATATATATATATATATATATATATATATATAGCCAGTTACGAGCCAAAAAAACCCACTTTCAATACCTCCAGACCATTAGGGGGCAATGTGCCAAAACACTTTCGTTCAAAACGGCAATTTGTTCACAATTCATTCAGTAATGGTTTGACATTCTAGGGGGGTGTGAAAAGTGGCACTTCACCTTAACAAAACATGCCGGTAGGAAGTTTGGCCAAATATTACAAACTTGATCCAGGGAAACCAAGAGAGTGAAAGATCAAGCTAGCATGAACTATAAGCTATTTTCTAAATAACTTTAAACAAACATTTATAAAATGAGTGTTTCAGCAAATTTTTTAACTACCGTGAGGACTTGGTGATGAAAATGTATGTCAAGTTTTTAGAAGTTTAATTAAAAAATAAATAAATAAAAATACAGCAGTTTCCTAATGGCTGACATGGCAAAATTGTTCAAATTTGTTTTTAGCCAAAACAGCCAATTTTCTCTCCAATCAAAACAGCCAATCTCAAATGTATTTTTCTCAAGAGAGAGTCAGTGAGGTAATGTAATGAGGCTTGGTTAGCTTTAGCCACCAAGCTAGCATTGTTCCACTGAGGTTGAAGTGTTCCTGAAAGAAATGAAAGATACTGATAGAGACTTACTTGAAGGAGAGGAGAACGGAGATAGAAGCCTGGTGCACGGAACGCAAAACTCCTAAACATTAGTATAAAGCTATATCTCGATCTTAGGACCAACCTAAGGTTGCTTGGTGAGTGCCAATGCATAGCCCCCTAGTGGTCTGGAGATATGGAAATTCACCATTTTGGCTAAAAACTGCCAAGACATTTGTCTTAAACAATCAAATTAATCTTAATTTTCACCAAAAGCTTTGTCTAATCTGCTGGTTCTGTGTGATCACATTTGCTTAATGACTTAACATGTAAAACATCTGGAATTACTGTTTTTTTTCTCCTTTTACAGACATTTAGGCATAAAATATTTATCTTTGTGTGTAGTGACCTATTATAACACACAGGTTTCACTTTTTGAACCAAAGCATTGAAATAAATTTATATTTTGGTGCTTACAAGTAATTTTAAGAAAAGAATAAATCAGGTTTTATGCTAATAGAGGTAGATGTTTAGGATCTATTTTAATTATAAAACTATGCTTGAATTTACTTGATTAATGCCATCTTCTAGAGTTAAAACTGGTTTTAAAAGAGTTAAAACCCTCCCAGTCAATTAAAATCTGCTCAAGGGTCATTTCATTCTGCATGACCATCAAAGAATTGGTTTAAAAATCTTCTGTAGATCACCAATCGAAGCAATCGGCTGCTGAACAATCCCTGGTGTCCTCAGTATTAGGATTTATTGGATGTGCTCAAACCCTTTAAATGTTTACTGATCAGAGCGGTCGTATGGATCTCACCTGGTGATGTAGTTTCCCAGCGACGCCCACAGCGGCACAATGACAACCCCAATGGCCACAGCCGACGGAACCAAAGTGTAGTAGCGCTCCCAGTAATTGGTTGAAACAAACAGAGCATAGATGCCTGATGCCAGAAACATCATCCACTTAGTTCCCAGAAATCTGAGGAAGAAAACAGAGGACTGAAATGATCACAAGATGTGCGTAAGAAAACCATTATAGCCAGAACTGCACAAGTGAACAAGCACGCTCAGTGCTTTCAAGTGGTTGCTACAGCGATGTAGAGACGCCAATTTTGTAAGTAAAAATTCTTAAGTGTTTATGTGATCATTTTATCTTGTTTACATGATTTTGGTCTCCGGACTGAACACTATATGGTAGCTATTTCAGTAACGCAGGCCCCAGAATGAAGGATTTCCATTCCTGGCTCAATAAACTCAAAAGCTAATAATAAAATTAGACTTCTATTTAATCTGTGTAACAATTGTAACAAAAACAAGCCATTTCAACCAAAACATGTTTTATTTACGTTCACTGAAAAAATCTAATTTAATGGCTCCTTAATTTTTTTTATGTATATAAAAGTAGACAGTAGAATTGCTTGAAAATATATAATCACAATTATTTAGGTAATGTATGAAATCATGATTACTTTAAATGATTATTCTTGTCTTTGTAAATATACTGCATTAGCAGTTATTTTTATGTAGTTTTCTAGATATTTTTTTAATAACTTATCTAACGTCCATTCTATTAATATCTCAAAATAAATAAACATAATAGAAATAAAGATCATGGGCTTTCAAGTGAAAGCACACTTAGTTTTTAAAGGTGTACATTTAATTGTAATAAATGAAAAATGAAAACCTGGATGAAATAAGAAAGGTGCTAAATGCATTATGCTCAATTTATTGCTCCTTATTTCAATACGTGTTTGAAATCATTATTCATAGTGTTGATTCAGCAACGATTCGCACGAACACCAATTCTCAGTGCAAACACGGCATAAGGATAGATTATATGAAACTAGAACAGACACTTAAAGCAACCGAAACGTAATAAAAACATCATTTTGAGTAGAGAGTACCTTCAAAACGCACTGTGCTTTTCACAGAACAAGCAACTAATAAGGAATAATTGCACAATAAAAGCAACACTAGAGGGGGTTGTTGTACCTAATAAGCACCGGGGTGTAGAGGAGGCCGACGATAGGTGTAACGTTGATCCCCATCAGCATTTTGCTGTCAATATCCTCGAGTCCCAAAGTGCCGTACTTGACCTCTCTGTACGTCTCATCATAATGCAGGATCAACTGCATCTGTAAGAGACCTGCAGAAGGTGACAGCTCAGGGTGAAGCACGCATCAAACTGGCTTGCGTTATTTAAAGCATGCTAGATTTGACAGCTGTTCCTCAATTTCACAGTTTCAGTGAGACATGAGTTTGAGTGCATCTAAAACTGGGCAGAGCACCCATCGGCATCTGCCGAGTGACATAAGAAGAGTCCCACTCAGAGTGGATTTTATATAACTGCAGGCAGACTTTGAGGAGTGAAGTCATCTGGACTGAATCATGCGTGTGTGTGTGTGTGTGTGTGTGTGTGTGTGTGTGCGTGTGCGTGCGTGACGTGCACAGCTGACCCATGTAGACGCTGTAGATGATCATTCCTCCGCAGCTGGCCCCCAGCACATTCTTGACCACCGCGAGCCTCTTCCGTCTGTAGTACTTGCGCTCTTCCTCCTCCTCGTCGTAGTCAGGATGTGGGCCCAGAAACTCCTCCACCTGCCAGAAGAAGAAATCGCAGAGACTGGATGGAAGACTCACTTCTCTTTACATTATTATTCAGGCTTAAGATGCAGTTTAATCATTTAGGAAAAGGGAAAATATTGACTGACACCTTTTTTAAACAGTTATTACTCAATTTAAAGAGAGTAGCAATGTTTTAAATTATTATTTTTTTATAATAGCTCATTAATACATATATATTTGTAATAATAAAAATAATATAATTATTTTATAGCAATTATTTTTCTTTTATTATCAGAATTTACAAAAAAAAAGTCAACATTGGATCCAACACACATCTCCTACAACTGCCTTTTCTGCCTAATAAACATTTGCTGTCTGTCTACATGAAGTGTTTTCTATATAAAAACCTACCTTACAGAAATTATTATTCAGGTTTAGTTTGTGGTTTATTAATTTAGGAAAAACCTCAATAAGGGAAAATACATTTTAATGGTTACTACTCATTTTAAGAGAGTGGTCTTTTAACATATTTATTATTTTTTATAGTTTATCATTTTATTTTTATTTAAGTTTATATTAGTCATTCCTTAATAAATATTGTAAAAAATATATTATTCCATAAAAATTTTCAGATTGAATCCAAATTATCCCCTTGCATCCAAAAAAATGCACTATTGTTGTCTGACCATATTAAGAGACTAACAAAATATATTGTCTAAATAATAAAATCCCGATAAATTGGGCTTTAAAAGGTGTTTAAGGGTTTGTTTCCTTACCTTTCCCTGGATGTTTCCATCGGGCAGTTGTACTACCTCACCCTCGTCACCTGGAGGCGCACCATCCTCTTCAGCCTCGCGGTGCACGTTTTCTTCAGTGATCACTGCTGCCATCTGGCGGCCAACCGAAGCTCAGCAGAAGGATGGAAAGAAACTTAAATAAAAATAATAAAAACAATTACATATCAAATGACAATAAACTCAAAGTGCAACTGATACCGCGGCTCTCACAAATATTAATAAACACGTTTATAAATCTGTTACAATAATCAACGAATGAAGACGCCAGGGCTGATTGAAACAGGTGTGAATTAACAGTCACTCGCAGTTCACAACAATGAGGCATTTATAGCAAATACTATACCAGTAACGCTAACGCTAATAACGAACGAAAACGCTATAACGGAAGTTAGTGTAACGAAAACACAACTCACCCAAAGCACAGCTGAACGTTGGTGTTTAGTGTCACAAATCAACCTGGATCGATCAATGTGCTTTATCTTTATACAAGACCAGCAGTGAATAAAATAACAGAGCAGAGAGGAAACGAAAGTTAAGTCTTCACTAGTTCCTCGTTTTCTTAAAGGGCCAGTGTCCAAAATACATGTTAAAGTCAATCGCGCTGAAACGGTCTGGTTCCTGTTGCTCAATGTCTGTGAAAAATCAACATTACTCTCAGCATTGTAACCAAGCTACACTGACTGCTTCAACTTTCATTCTTTGCGGGTAGAGACAGATGTTCATACACACAGTACACAAATACTCAAGTACGAGTGTTGCTACTTCAGTAAAAAAGGTATTCAAGTACATGTTAAGTTACTCTGTTCCACTTATTTAATGTGCTGTTAATATTTACCATGCACTGCAGTCACTGTCTGTTTTGATACATCTTTTGCCTGAGCAATATATCCTACTCATGGTGTAATTATATATTACATCATTTTGTGTAAATATGCCGTAACATGGACATTTCTCCACTGAGAAATAGATAACAGCTTATCTTCTCAGGAATAGTTTTATTAATGATAGTTGAGTTTTCATATATTTGTGATAACATTTTTAAAATAGTTTTTTAAGTCATTCTGCAAAATAATTTCATAATAGATCATTCATTACCAACAGTACAAAAATACTTAAAATATTGTGCTCTTTAAAAAAAAAAACCTTGTTTGCTTCAAAGCTGGTTTTAGTTTATCAAAGAAGACTCCATAACATGCAGCTGGTTAGTTTTAAATGTTAGGTTAAAAAGAACACATTTTTAGGCAATGTTCATTATTTAACTATTTTGTAAACTCTGTTCCTGAAGATAGGATTTTGCTTAGCATAGATCATTGAATCGAATTAGACCAGTAACATCTTTATAACCATGACGGTAGCAGACATTTCATTCGAACGCAAAGAGCATATTAAAACTGAAATTTGAGTTGTTGGAAGTGTTTAGTGATATCCATGTGTGCCGTATGTCAAAACAACAGAGCGATAAATTCTCCCGACGCAATTAAATAGTTGTTCTTAACAAAATTGATATTATTGTATGGTATAACTAAAGAAAACTCAATCAATCATCAATAGGAAAAAGAAACAACAAAAAACATTGAGATTTTTGTTCTCCTGCTGGAATGAAAATGCTACTGGTCTAATCAAATTCAATGATCTATACTAAACTATGATGAGTGCCAACAATTATGAACCAGATAAGCACTAATAACGATGATGGGTATCTATCAAATAATAAAAGTTTAATGGCCCCTTCAAGCACATTAGCTCTCTGCAGAGGAAATATTAATTGTTAAATATGTGGAGTTTAAATAAAGATACATGAATAAAAACACGTATATATCAATTAAAACAGGAATCACCAAGCATGGTCCTGGAAGTCTGCAACCCTGTTCTAGCATGCACACTACTCCATCTTCAGACAAGCCTCCTAGATTACCTTAATTAGTGGCATCATGTGTTTCTTGATGGTTGAGCCTAAAATGTGCAGAGCTCCAGACTTCCAGGACCAGATTTGGTGATTCCTTTCTTCCATTGGCAACAGTATCTGAAATTGAAGACTAAATCCCAAAATCAAATAAAGTTTCCTCATTCTACAATTCATAGTTTAGTTCAGACTTAAAAGTAGTCTCGTTTTTAATTTAAAAAGTACACAACATCCCAAAACGGTTAACATATTTATTTTTTTTTCAACAACCATCAATGAAGACAGTCAACGTCAAATAAAAAAAATCAACAGCCATCTCACATGAACCTCCACAAGACGACAACATTTATTCCAGCGACATCAACAAGTAGGCAGCCAAAATAGAAGATTTAGTCATTATGGTACGCTCCCAGATGATGAACGCTTTCGGATGGAGTATATCTATGCTGCCTGATTTCTCTATTGAATGTTCAACTTCTCCAAGTAGAACCAAAAAAGGCCTTCATCTTCTTTTCCAGGCTGAGCGCATCGGTCTATCCCGTCCCCGCAGCGGCCTTCCTCATCACCTCCTCATCCTGAACGGAGAGTTCTGTCAGTTTCCGGCCGAGTCTCTCGTGTAAGTCCAGGTACTTGGCAACACATCGGTCCAGGCACACAGCTTCTCCCTTTGAGAGCTCGGCTTCCTTGTAGTGAGGAGGGACACATTTTCTGTGACACGCGCTGGTCATGCTGCAGAGGGACGGTTGCACATTAATAACCACGAAGTACAGGTGTAGATAGCGAACCGTTCACATCTCTGCAGCTGCATCTTAAAATAACATGACTCTAGTGTTCCCAGGGACTAAAAACACAATGTGTGTGTTTTTTTTTTTTTTTTTTTGTTTTTTCATGCAGAGAGTGAATTCCCTGTGATTGGTTCTTTTTGTTCACGTGACTGAAGTTGCTTTATTGACAAACAAATAAGAGTGCTGTTAGTCACTCAAGCAGCAACCCCCTCAACTCGGAGTGCTGTAAAGAAAATGTTGTTATTCTGCGACTGACCACTTCAGGTTGGCCTCAGAAGTAAGCAGTTTCCCATTGAAACCCATGCTAAAAAATGCTATTTTTACATCCCAAATAAACACATTTAAAGTCTGCTCACAATAGTTGATGAGGTATGGTAAGCTTGGCATAATTAAGTTTAGGACTCCTCGAGTTCGATTCACTTACCAAGCACTGGGGCTTCGTTCTTTTTGCCTGTTTTTGACTCTGATACTGATGATTTATTAAAGAGGAAGTAGTTTAGATCGTGTGTGTCTCACTCGACCTGCTGCACGCCAGTTGATCGCCCCCCCCCCCCCTGAGTATGGCTGCGGTATGACTTTTTAAAACTCACTAATGTAAAGGTAATGAGAGAAGCCAACGTTGACTTTTTTCCAGTAATTAAGTTGTCTAAAATAACAGTTTTAATGTACCACAGCTATCTATACATTAGACAAAGTTGTGAGAGGAGAACTTATACTGTCAAGAATCAAACTCAAACAAATCTTCCCCAAAAACGTATTTATGCTTTATGAGTCGTTCTGCTTTAAACTATTCTAACCCACCTCAGGGTTCACAGAAGGGGCCGGTTCTAGCCATGAAATGAAAACTAAAAGCCCAAATGGCCATTCTTCATCCATGTTTATTTACAGTCATTAGTTTAGGCAGTAAATGACGCCATCAAGTGGTGAGAAATGTCACTAGTAGATCCGGATAGTAACGCGATTTAAAGCGGAAAGGATAAATCTACCTACTTTTTTTTATTTCGTCACTGAAAAAAAGCTATTGATTATGTTCTTTTAGAAGATTAAAGATGAGAGTCAGACTTTTAAAAATGTTTGACGTTGGGTTTTATGAGAATACGATACATTACAATAGAATTGCTGACTAAAAGAGGTTTTTTTTTGCTAGGGGTTTCCTTGTTAAAAGTCTACCCTAAACCCTCATCTCCATTTTTCTTAAAGTGACAAATGAAGAAATTACATTAAGTACCCATATTCTGCACATTAATCGTGTAACGGGATCAAGTAGTTACAAGTAAAGCAAGCTCAGTGACATGAACAAAAGAACCAATGACAGTAATTTCATGCAGTGTGTGAAAAAGCTAACACACAAAAAAAAAACACAAAGCCTGTCCACACAAGCTCATTTAAATAAAAAAGCTTTTTTTACATAAGTATGCAAATATACAGATCAGCATTTCAGCATGGTTTCTTTTTTTAAACGCTGAGTTGTTGTGTGGACAACATAACCACACTTTTTTTGGTTTTAAGAAGAGTTTGGCATTTGATTTGGCTCCCAATTCAATTCTCCCAAATCTATTGGCAGACGGGGTGTTTCGGTTTACGATGCTGAAGCATATCTTATGACATGTGCAGGACTACATGGACACTTTATGTAGTTAATAAAATATTCAATCACAGAAAAGACATGCCAGACAGGAACTACATATACATGTATATGTTAAAGTTGCCAGAGGCGCAAACAGCACCAATTCTTGACAAGAAGTTGATTTAGCCTAAGACAAATTAGAGAGTTTTGTGAACAAAGTAGTTGTTGGTTAAGACTGGTAAGAGAAATTCCATTAAAAATATATCAAATATATTTTATCTCTGCTTTTTAATGAAAGGACCTGGGAAGACTTACTGTAAAACTAGTTTGCAAGCCTTTGATTGGCCGATATGACAGCAGGGTTGAGCAGTGAGCTGCCATCTGTTTGTTAAGTTTACTTGTGAAAGTGTTTAGGAGTATTTTTCCCCAACCCATGCCTTTGTCGACTAAAAAACAATTTTTAAAAGTAATCTGGTTAGAGTAAAAATTAGCTTTTACATGCTGGTGGGAAAAGTCACTTTAGATCTTGTTATTTAAGGATGCTGCAACTGTTGGCACCTGTGTGGAAGGCCTTAAATGCATATTTAGAAGCCGATAACTTATTAATTATCTTCACAACATTTGTTTAAATCAGCTTTGGTAAAACACACAACAAAACCTGCAAATACTGTTAACATTATATCTTATGCAAAGAGGTTGTTTTAGCTTTAATGTATACGATACATTATTGCTTAATGAAGTGAAGTTTACTTCATTTAAACTGTATGCGCTTTTAATTTATGGTTAGCTTGATCTGTGAAGCAAATATTGTAACATGTAGCGTCAGTGCATCCTGTAAAACGATACCAGTTACATCTGAGAATGCAAAGAATATGACAGAATTGTAAAATGAAACGGGCTACATTTGAAACGCTAAAAAACCTATTACACTGTCAAAACAATGCAAGCTGTGATTGCTACTTAATTTCAGTCATTGTTGCCTACATATGATTTATGAATTAAAGTATTGGCGTGTACCTAACGGGGATTTCAAAAAATTGGGCACAAACTGTGAGTGTAAATCCCCATTAATGTGTTCGTACCGGTTGTACATGTCGGCCATCATTTCCACCTCCAGCTCCGCGGCGAGCTGCTGCGCTTTCATGGGGTCCATCTCTGCTCTCCGTCCGCCCTCTCCCAATGCCACCGAGCTCCGCGCGGATCCCGTTAAACAAAGAGCTCCGACAGCCGCTACGAGTAACCTTCAGGGATGTACTTGACCGGAGGAAGAACCCACGTGGATCCTATCCGTCCACGGGTGGGATTGTATGTACTTCCGGTTACAATAAAGCTTTCACAAAAAAAAAAAAAAACACAATGTTTATTACGGTTTCTTTTTAACGTTACAAACACGGTACGAAAGCTCTGTTATAACCACATACATGTAAAAGACGTATCTTTAGACTCTATTAATAATCTCTTTTCGATATTCTGCCGTACCAGGATGTTTATTGTAAATTTATTACCTATATTTTATATAACTTAGTATCTCAAGACAACAAGAGCTTAATTTTGACAATGTGTCAAATTGAGAAGATGAATCAATGCAAGTCTCCAAGTAGTTACAGATTAGAAAATTTATCAACTTTGTATAAAAAATGAAATAAAGACTGTCAGACTACAATTGTCAAAACAAATAGAAACGAGTTTAAACTGTTAAATGTAATAGACTAACTCAAATACTGAGAAAATAGTAACTTATTTTAACTCCTAAAACATTTTTTTGACTTTATCTGGAAAACATGAGAACTTTGCTGATTATTTTCACTTGATAGATAATTTTTTTATTACTGTGGTGAAATTGAGCTCATCAAACCTTACCTTTTATCATTATCATTTTCATTAATCAATGTATATATTTGCACATGCTGATTGATTACACAAAATATATGGAAACTTGTATTTGTTCTTATGTTTTTCTATGTTATATACTATGTTTGTAAATAAATACGAGATTTACATAAATGTCCTATTTACAGTATACAAAAATAGCTGCAAAAACACGTTTTAAGCTCATATTTTCTAAACTGTTCTATACAAAATGAACAAAACAGTCATTCCAAATGAAACAAGCTGATATAAAATAAATTTATTTTCACGTACATAAATAACTATGTAAACTTATACAAAAAGGCTACATCACTTTATAGCAAAAACATCTTTTTTTCTCACCATTTGACACTGGTACATTAAACTGTACGTTAAGAAAATCTGGCTGAAACATTTTCTACTGGTCTGAAAATGTTTGGGAGAAGAACATAAAACTCAATCAGTCTCTTCTCCAATAATATCAACCTCTTCCTCTTCTGTGCTCTCTCTCACCTCCTGCTCTTCTTTCACCACGATAGGCCTCTTCGTCAACAAGGTGACTAACTGTCCTTTAGCCACAAGTCCAGTCTGAGAGTCCGAAGACACTTCCAGAACATCTACCTCAGAATCTTCCTCTGACTGGGTTGGCTCTGTGTTCGACTGCAAAGGCACGTCTTCAATAATCATGACATTTGATCCTTCATTTTGAACAGGATGCGTATCTCTGCTAAATTCACCCGTATTTGATGTAGGGGCTGTGCAAACAAACACATATTAGGAGATATAAAAAAAATTTCATCAAAAGCAGTTTTTTTTCTGGATTCAATTGAACTCGGAATTGATGCATGCATACGTGTGGATTTTCTAGGAAATTGGAGAAATATTTCAAAATCGTAAAATGTCAGACTATAAAAGTCCATGACAGATTTTTTAATTGTTTATACACTTCCTCTTTATACATTATGCCTTAAATTGAATCACATTAATTAAACGTATATTAATTTTAAAAAGTCAGGTCTTGTAAGAGTAAAAAATTCACAGAGCACCATTTTATTGCAAGACTGCTACTAGCTTACGCAGCATTGTGTAACTTGAGAGATATCACCCAGTAGAGAGAGAGCACAAATTTCTTGTTTAATAAGCAGCATAAACTGTATAAAACATGAATCTTGTGTCTGATGAAGGTAAAAGAGATGCAAAGTGAGTGTGGCCAACCATCACCTTTGTGAAAGTGTATCACTTTCGAGGAATCAAAAATGGGCCCACAAAGGCATGACATGACACAGGCACCTAAATGGTTGAAGGTATCTTGAATTATCCTTAACAAACAAAATAAAATAATCCACCCCCCAAAAATAGCGATCTCAATCAACAGACCTGTTTTTCCTGCACTAACATTGGTCAGTTTTGGGAGTTAACAACCTACTGACTTCCAGAGTCAGCCTCACGTGGCTGGCCGTGGAACTGCAGTTCAGTCGATTACTATTACACATGGAGAGGGAGAAGTTGCTGCTCGTTAGGCTGGCTAAATGCCTTCATCATCAAATCCTTTAAGACATAATAGATTTCAGACCGAATGAAAACATGGATACTCATCAACTGCTATACATTGACTACAAATGGATAAAAGGTGGAAAAAAATGTAGGTTTGTTTTTGTACACTTCATGGAGATCTGTGATTAACTTTTATTGGAAATGGACATGCAAGTGGTTTTGTAAGGATTCTACACACTTCTTTTTAAATGAGACACAAGGTGATCCCAGCAAAAATGTGGTTGGTAAAACATCCACATCTCCCATGGGTGCAACAAGTCTAGCTAAGAACCATAGCGACCCAACATGAAAACACACACACAAAAAAATGTTTTAGCCATGCACACATTACCTTCGTTTGATGGATTCTCTTCAAATGTGGAATTAGGACCGGGTCCTGAACTTGTTTCTCTTTTCTTCAGAAGTACATTTTTTGTCTCTGCAGTGCACTGATCCACTTCCACACTGATATCCTCATCTTCATCGCATCCATTGGCGGAATCCCAACTTAAACCATCTGAAGCATGCTTTTCTTTTGCCTTCAGATCTTTCATTTCTTCTCCTTCCATTGCCTCTTCTATTATCCCGGTGGTCCCCGAATCCTCCTTACGTTCACCCAAACGGTCAGCCAAGAATTTAATATCACGCATAACACTGTCAGCTTCCTTTTTACCATCAGTCACCTCGACCAAAGGATTATTAGAAACTTCAGTCTTTGGGGTTATCTTGAGATCTTTGGAGCTAATAAACTCTGCCCTAGTAGGAGTCAAGCCATCATCACACGCAAACATAAGTGCACTCTTAGTTATAAACTCCTTGATTTGTTTTTGTTGATCGATTGAATTTTGGAAGTCGTTACCCAACAACTTTCGTTTTCTTTGACTTGCGAGAATCTCTGAGATAAATTCACAGCCTTCTTCAGAATCTGTCATCTGTCTTGTCTGCACTGCTTTCTCTTGTGCACAAACTTGAAAACTGCAACAAGATGGGGTTTGAGGAGTTTTATTAACAGTTTGATTAATGACATGAGGTCCTTTCACGTGCTTTGCATCATTTAGGAGAGAAGTGTTAGTTGCAGGAGTTTCTTCCATGTCTTTGGAATTTCTCTTCTGCTTTGAGTTTTGTTTTTTAATTTGTTCCTCTTCAACACTTTTCTGAGAATCCTGAACTGACAGACACAAAATTTTATTATTTTTACTCAAAAGCTCTTGAAGGCTTTTGGATTTCGGAGGTCTTTTACGAGGGTGTTTCACCACTTTCTGTTTATCAGCCTGCTTTGGATGTTCAGTTTCTGCCTTAACACGAGGCCTTTTCTTCCGGAGAGGTGAAGAAACATCTCGCCTTCTTTTCACACCTTCACCTGCTCTTTTGTTTGCCTCAAGTTTTCGCTCATCGAATCTTTGCATGTAAGTATTTGGCACGTCATCCAACTTTGGCAAGGTGTTTATTTTTGTCTTTCTTTGTCTTCTTGGTTTTTTCTCTTGAGGCGGAGCCACACTAAGATCAGGCAGAATGATGGCTGAGTCACTTTCACGTTTTAAACCCCTTAAAGAAAAGGAAGGATTTACACTGTGCACTTCTGGAGGGATTAGGGTTGGAAGATTTTGGAGTTCGCCCTGGTCCCACTTTGGACAGGAAGAATGAATCATAGTGCACAAAGGAAAACCCAATTCAGTTGGTGTTTTAGAAAGCCAAGAGGGTAAATTCTGGTGTGGTGATGGCCTTTTTGACTCTGGAATGCTAACATTGTCATTTCCACATTCTGAGTCGAGGGGTGAAAGACATCTGTGTAGTTTGAAGTCCAGCTTTTCTCCAAGAACAGACTCGGAGTCATCTGTCACAGGGGAGCGGTAGTCTGTAACCGCTGTGGTTTTGGGGGTTAAAAACAAGCCTTCTGTCAGTAAAGGTTCAGAGTTTGATAGCGTTTGAAAGTCTAAACGACCTGAAATAATAAAGCAATATGGTCAGAAATGACAAGTGCACAACATGGTGACAATAATGAGCAAATGGACTTTGTTATTGTCCCGTAAAAAAATGAAGTATGGCTCAAATGTAAGAATATTATTGAAAATAACCACTTACTACAAAATAAGGTATTGTAAACCTTATATATTACATCATACAAATCATGTCCTTAACCATTTTTAAGACATGGCAATGTTGTACAAATCAACCTGAACCAAAATCATGAAAAAATATGCGTTACCTTCATGCATCTTTCCAGCATCCGATTCCCTCTTCTCCAGTACAGTTTGTGCTAAATGGAAAACACCTGGAAAAGAAGCCAGTGATTCCCTTTGTCCGTCTTTCTGTTCCTGGGGAGGAGTGAAGTGGCCTTCCTCTAGGTTACTGTCTAATGGCATCAATGGCAGGATGTTTAAACCCATCGTGAACATGTCCTCCAAGAGCAAAGCAATTTGCTCGTCAGATTCCTCAGGAGGAGTAATGGTTGATGGTAGACCTGGCACAACCAAAGGGGAAGAGACCAATCCATGTTGTGGCGAGAGATAACTTCTATCTGAGGATGCATTGGAGTGAGAGTTGGAAGGTGAAATTGTCTGGTCTGTTGGCGGTGTGAGAGTACCAAGACTATGAGCGGAAACTGAACCAGGGTGAGAACTCTACCCAGGAAAACAAAAAATGGAACAGAAGGGGACATGTTAAATACATGCTTTTGCTATTTAAAAAATGCTTTTGTAGATGATTCATTGTACTGGAATAAAGGGAATGCACATTGTCACTGTTTTTACTAGGGTTAAAAACAGGGGTCTCAAACTCAATCCCTGGAGGGCCGCAGCCCTGCACAGTTTTGCTCCAACCTTAACTGAACACACCTAATTTTGCTTGAAGCTACTGGTTTTTCTCTTGAAACAGGGTTGAAATAAAAACCTGCAGGGTTTGAGACCCCTGGTTTAAAAGGTCATAAACTATGGACAAGCGATAGAGCTGCAGCATGATGGACTGCACAAGAACTTTCTAAAAGAGCACTGCTTTGTTGACAATAAGAAGGAGAAAACCAATTATGACTGTCTTTAAGAAGATTGCTACACCTTGGAATGCTTGTATAAAAATCGTTCAGCCCATAAATCCATGCTGCTCTTGCGGTCGATTGCTGTCAAGAAGAATTAGTTGACAAAGTCCCCCATGAAACCGTTCTACCTTCTGTGTGGATGGAGGATTACTTGACAGCCTTTAACCCCATCAAAATGTAAAACATTAAAGAGGTTACACTGTTTGAATAAAGTTAAATTAATTAAACGAATTCACTTTTACTTTCCATTTGTGTACATATAATTCCTCTGATATTGTGGAAAGAAAGATGTTTATTCATTATTTCATGCTACGGTAGGGTTGGGAAAAACATGTTTTCTCTGTTGTCATTTGGCCAACAGTGATGCTGATTAGATGGGTATATGGTAAGCTGTGAGATTAATTCCAAATACATCTAAGCACTTTCTCTTATTAAACCTAGGGTTTTTGTTGTCGGTTTCACTCATTCTTGCGAAAAACTATAAAAGGGGTCTGAAACTCAATTCATAGAGGGACCCAACATCTGCTGTTTTTTATTCTAAGAGACACACTAATAGCTTCGAACAAGCTCAGTTGAGCCAGAGTAGACTCGGATGTATTCAGTTAAGGTTGGAGTGAAACTGTGCAGGGCTTCTGCCCTCTAGGAATTAAGTTTGACACCCTTAGTCTAAAGAGAAAGTGGTGTGTGTATATTCTTTACAGGAATCCTTACCAGAGATTGTGGTCCATTCTTTTTTACATCTGCCTTTGCATCAGCCTCACCTTGAAGAGACACATGGAGCTTGCTTTCCCAGCAAGCCCCTTTTCTTCTTCTCAGCTTTATCTTCACTTTCAACTGGTCCCTTTTGGGTCCTTTAAGGTCTGCAGCATCAAAACAGTCATCCTTTTTTAAAAGTTTCCGAAAATCTTTTCCTGACGCACTCTGTGGATTTCTATCCATCTCTGCAATTTGGCCAAAATTTGTTCCTTCATCCCCAAGAATATTGTTCTGGTTTTGCTGGGGAGTATCTAGTTTAAACTGGCGTTGTGCCATTTTACATCTACTCTTAGTCTTTATATCATGATGGTTTGATACAGACTTTTCTGTATGATCAGTGAGTGAAGGAATGGTGAATTTACTAAACAAATCATAAGTGTTAACTGCTCTGCTTTCACCAGATGACAATAAAGGCAACTCTGAATTTGTGGTACTGGACTGGCTCTTCATTGCTTTAGGCAGAACATCCCTCTCCTGATTACTCATGCTGCCTTCTCCGTGTGCACCATAGTCTTTGAACTGTCTCCTAGCACTAAAGAGACTTCTTTCCACCAACAGTCTCTTTAGACTTTTGAGTCCAAACCTAAGAGCAACAGCCATGAGTCCCTCATGTTCACTGTGACTCTCAACCTCCATTTTTCCAGTGTACAGGAAACCGACAACTTTGAGTAAGGCTTGGGACCCAACAGCCTCCAGATTCAAAAGCCTATTCTGTCCGGTGTGTAGAGCAGGAGAAGCAGAGAGGATTCTAGAGAAGACGGGGCTATGAGCTGCCAACACACAACTATGAGCAGGAACACAGACGCCTGAAGGACAGAAACAATAATTTATATGTCGATTGATCATTTAAATCTCTTATTCCATGTCAAACGGAAAAATGTATTTATTTATTCACTTTCTTGCACTGCTATATTAATTATAATAGTTATGAGCTATTAAAATGAGTCGTGATCAGATTCCCAGCTAACATTACTTTTTTTCTGATTAAAAAAAGCTATTCAATCCAATATTTTCATCATTGTTCTTAATATCCAGCAAACTGTCAACCCACACAACCCCTGCTTGGAGAAATCTCACTCCAACATGCAAGCAAGAATCTTTTGTCAGCTAAAGCTATACACGAACAATACACCACTCTTACCTTCAGTCTGTAAAAGTACATCACAGAAGACGCTTCCTTGCTGCTGCTGCTTCTGAAGCTCACCGAGGATGAACAATGCGAAGTCAGGATGCTGATATTTCCACATCTTGGCTGCAGGTTTGGACTGGCAGTCACAAATCTGATTGGATTACTTCCCAACTGTAACAGTGTTCATTCTGACATCAATTTACAGCAACATCAACGTTTAAACATACGAGTTAAATTTAATTTAAATAAGAACCTGTGTACACTTGTAGACAGCCAATAAGTAAACCTTAAATTGAAATTAAAATACTCACGCCACATGTTAAAATTTGTCTACTTGCGGACTTAAAGTGATATCACATTTCTCGCAGTCCACGCTTTATAACAACACAAAAAAACTCCACCGTGTTGACCAAAATGTTAGAAACGCCAACATACGTGATGTGATCTGCGCACGTGGGTAGATCGAATCGAAAGTAATCAATCGAGTCTTTTCGGTATCTTCAGCAATCAACGATAGTTTTTTTCAGAGAATTGAATCTTTTGATTCAGCAGAAAAAGATTCATTTTGTTCAGATGCTCTGCATTCAGATAATCAAAGCGCCGCTAGGTGGAGCTACCGGTCTTTGCTTTATTGTTTTTTTAGGCACCCATAACATCCAACCATCCATTTTCATGTCGGCTTTCTTCCCTTTCGGGGTCACCACAGCGGAATGAACCGCCAACTCTCTGGCATATGTTTTACGCAGCGGATGCCCTTCAAGCCGCAACCCATCGCTGGGAAACACCCATAACACATTTTAAGTTATTTTATCCTCTCTGTTTTGTTTTCTGCGACATCTAGACTTTATAAATTCTAAACGCACAAATGACTTTAATAGGAACTTTCAAAAATTCATAACTTTTCAAAGTCTCAGTAATGATAATTCAAGGATTCAATGAACTCTATTCAGTTAGGAAAGCAAGTTTCTCTGCACAATTAAATTCTTACTTCACCTCCAACACTGACTCTTAAAGTACAAAAATATGCACAATAAAAAAAACATGCAATGGATTTTAACAACGAATTTAAAATAGACTAAATATATATACACGTGAGTAATATGACATTAAAGTATTTAAAAGATTGGAGAAAGTACAAATGTTATTTATTGCAAAACCTGGTGAAAGTAAAAAAAACTTAGAAAATACAACTAAGTACAAAGTCTAAAGAACAAAGGGATAAGGAAAGCATTGTAACATTTAAAAAAGTAACACTTTTGCTTAATATTCTTGCAGTTCTGTTTTCAAAAAGTTTAAAAGAAAAAAAAACTTAATGGTTTTGAAGAGGCTTTCATAGATTCTTATTCCTAGAAGTATAAGCCTAAAGGGACATCAAAGGGTCGTGAAACCCTCGTGGTAAATCTGCTAAGTTTTGCGATATGACTGTGCGGAACATCATCTAATTATATTTTGGTGTTTGATAGTTTTAATAGTAGAAAAACAAGCTTATTTCTAAATTTTCCTCGCAAATGTGTTGACTTCCGGGTTTAAAATGCACCTCTATGACGTTTCGTTACTCAACGAATGTCTGTTCGTGACGTAGTTTAACATTTTTTACACTAGGTGGTGCTAAAAGAATCTTTTTGGGCTCCTGATTCTGACTTTGATAAAAAAAAAATGTAACTGACTCAGTTGACTCGCAGCCACATCTTCTGGGGCTCTGGTTTCCCGTGTTTTTGTTTACATTCAGCTGAAATAAAAGAGACTGCTCGAAGTTAAGAGCCCCCTTCTGCTTTTCCTCAGGTTCGCGAGGGTTTTAATGATGTTTGAGTTTTTAGCTTTCAACAAATTCCAATCTAACTGCTCGTTAACATTAAAGGAAATGTGTCTTAGCTAATTTCTTTTGCTCATACCGCCACCCAGAGACGACTTTATTTGACTTGTCAACAGACAAAGCAAGCAATAATTGGAGCCCCAGGCCAAAATGGGACCCCGATGGATGCCATGGTTATGACGTTGTGATCTACTACAGTAACCTTTTCAGCATGGTGCAGATACTCCTAAAATACCCTCCGTCACCGATCTTGATGTAATAATGATCAGGGAGTTTTGCAGCAGCAGGTACAGAAATACGGGTCTTAAAATTTTGAAAGTTTAAAAGCCCTAATTTTATGCGTAAAAAAGTCTCAAATTTACTGTTCAAGGAATGAAATAAATCTCACGTGTCTTTTTTTTCCTGATGTCCATTTAAAGCTTATCTGAAACGTGTTTTTTGTTGTTTGCCAGAGATTTGTGAATCCTTAAAAACATAAAAGTGACTCTTTGTGGTGCCAGAGTTTTTGGAAAAAGGCTCATTTACATTCATAAATTGGTTAAAACCTTAAAAGTGATTGCCACTTTTACCATTTTCCACCGACTAAAAAAATGTGAAAATATGCCCAAAACCATCAAAAAGGATTTTTGTAGTTGCCCAGAGTTTGAGAAAATTCGGAGGTAAAGGTATGGTTTTACGTGAGAGGTAAAGGTCTGGTTAGGGTTACCAGCCTTTTAGAAAACCTTCAAAAATGCTAAAAAAAAAAAAAAAGAAAATTATGTTACTGTTTCAAATATTGAATTTGAAATGTTGGGCGTCACAGTGGGTAGCACAGTTGTCTCACAGCAAGAAGGTCGCTGGTTCTAGGCTCGGCTGGGTCGGTTGGCATTTCTGTGTGGAGTTCGCATGTTCTCCTCGTGATCACAGGGGTTTTCTCCGGGTGCTCCGGTTTCTTCCACGAGTCCAGAGACATGCGGACTAAGAGAATTGAGTAAAAACGATTGTTCGTAGTGTTTGAGTGAGAATCTGTTAAGCCTGAATTCCCATTAGAGGGTTTGAAAAACTTCTGAGCAGTCAAAGAGGAATTCAAGTCAATGCAAAATTGACATGTGTCGACTTCCTGATCTTCTTTTGCTCTAAACTGCAGTATAAGTGAACACTTCACATACAATGGCGCTGGACTAAACATTTGTGTAGAACATTCTTCACGTAATTTGAAAGGAAACAGTGAGCTGTGTCCCTTGAAGGGCTCTGTTGTCCTGCCAGTACTTGCTTGTTTGCTTGTCAGTCCCTGAAATGGATTCCAATCTGACCTTATCTGTCAATTTATTGTGGCATTCTCAGAGAACATTGGGGCCTATTCTTAGCAGGCACAATTGTAAACCCTCAATAGACTTCTGTTCAAGGTTTGAGACTGAAAAGATGTACGCTCAACCTGTGAGTGCTTCAACTTTTATTCAGCAAGATTTTGTTAACCCCTTTAGACCCCGCGTCCAGTATCATTGACATTTGTTTTATATTTTGGAGGATTTCCTTCAAGTTTCAGCTTTGTTAAAGCAGTAAAGAAAGTATCTGCAAGTTTAAATCTGGAAAAAGCCTGTATTATTCTCCAAACACAAGATGAAACTTTTCAATGTTTTTATTTATTTATTTGCTTTTCGTTAACTCTTTTTTAAATTTTAGGTCATATGTTTTCCAGAAGACCTGATAGCCAGGGAAATTAATACAACTAAAGAGCTTTTAAAACAACAACAGCAAACCGTTATTATAGTATGATTTTTAAAATGTCTCCCACACTTTACTGATTTCAGGAAAACAGTTCAGTTGTGAAAAGGGTGTAAATCTGTTTTCTATGGCTCTCTAACTCCCTAAAGCTCATATCATATAGAACAAAATCTTTTTTTGTATCATTATCTGGTCAATTGAAACCTTATTTTCACCTAAATAACAAAAAGCCTTAAAAAATCTAGAAAAGAATTCAGGTCTGAAGGATTTAAATTCATTAATAAATGTATGCAAAATTAACACGTTACTTGTTAAGATCACTTTGAATATATATGAATTTTTTTCATAAAAATGCTCCTCTCAGAAGCGAAAGCACACCAAACCTTAATAGATTGCTCTGGGGTCTGTTTTAGGGGTTTAAAATGTAAACATTGGCTCCCAGAAATTGATACTGCACATTTAAATAACATGTAAATGACAGATTTGTCCTTTCAAATTGCACGCTGATTTAAATAGCAAAAACATTAGTGATTTTGTAGGGACTTTCATTTTGTATTTTAAGTGTTATCCTATGATTCCGAGCCAAGGTTTGTCAAATCACAGGAAATTTCAATGCAACGTAAGTCACTTTTGATAAAATGTACCCCAAATAAAGAATTCAATATGTTCCTTTTCTTCTAGTGAAACTATTTTTTAGGTTTGCAGTAAAAATAATGGGAAAATAGTAGTAAAATATCTGTTGACTGTTTGCATTAATTAATTTATTCTGAGCTGCATATGTACAATTAATTTTCTTCTTTTTTTGCACACTTCTGTAGTGTACTGGTCGGTGCTCCTGTTTATATAATGTATTTAAAAAAATATTTCTTGTATTGTTTTGCACTAAAATTTTGCACAAGCACTGTGTTGTATAGTTTAACAGGTATCGCCGTGTTGTGAAAGGTATTATGTTGTTTGATGCAGCATCTTGGTCCTGGGGAAACATTGACTGGTTTCACTGAGTGCTGCTCTGTATATTGTTGAAATGACAATAACGCTTGACTTGACTTGACTTGATTCTGCTTAACTTGCCGTAGCTAGTTTTGGCAACATGCTTTCCAACCGTGCAGCCGGTGACCTTTAGCCCTTTAACTGACACCAGTGTGCGAGCTCACATAGACACCTGTAGAATTCCTGGAGCTGCTGGGAGTTTTCTTCTGCCCTAGGGTCGAGGGAGTGAACTGATACGGCAACGAGAATGGACTCAACCTTTTTTAATCTCACTTTCTAACTAAACTGAGTTTCGGCATCACAATACGTTTAGGAATTAGGAGTGTGGGATGGCATATTCGGTAACTAATGAGTCAATCCAATTGAACTGATTTCTACAGTAAAAGCCTTAGGATTTCAGGGTTTTAGGATTTAGATGTGTATGAGTTAATTATCGATCAAACAATCTCAGTTTGTGAATTACTGGATTTTTTTTTGGTAAAACAAACAAGAAACTAGCCACCGAGCAAAAAAATGATAAATGATGCAATCTGTTTTTGTCTTCTGTATTGAAATGCAACACTTTTTAAGTTCCTTAAATTTATTTTTGTCATTTTCCGTTGCACAAGTCTGATTCATACTTAACATTTAGACTGAGTAACCTTAATGCGGTAAGCATGTGACTTCAAACTGTTGATTAAATCACATCTATCACATGTCTTTTGGGGAAAAATTATACAAAACAGTTAGTCATGTTTTGAGAGAGAAGATCAAATTGAAGTTTATTACGAAGTATCAAATTAATTCACCAAGTTGGTTAAAGAGTAAAATAGCATTGATTATAACAAAACCCATGCGCAAATATTAAATTATCATTTTAATGCATATATTCAATTACTGTAAAGTCATTCTTAAAAGGGTACACTGAATATACTTTTAGGTTTTAAAACAAATAGTTTAAAACAAAAATTTGTATCTCTTCGCTGAACATGTATTTTTTCTCTCGAAAAACCTACACATCACAAAGATGTCTTTTTAAAGTTGCGTTTAGCTATTTTTAATGTTTGCTCAGAACCTTGTTTAAGTTGTATCTTGTGAATTTATTTGGCTCAGTGTGAAGGTAAAAGTAAAGAATCTAGAACAGAAACAGAACCACTTTGTTTATAATAGAATAAAATCTATTTAAGATGATAATAACATTAAAATAATGTTGGCGAATATTAAAACTAGTATTTTATATATATTGTAAGTGAACTATAAGCGAAATATGCATTTTTTTTCTTTTTCCCCAAAAAGTTTTCCCTCACTAAAAATACTTAACTTTCATTAAAGAACAAAAAAACACTCACACACACCACAGAAATTTACTTTTAAGGTTTTATTAAATTAGAACCATGTAAAGTAATGTCTTGGGTGTGTTTAGCTCTGTTGTGAAATGGAATCTTAATTTATATAAAATTAGTCTTTTAATGCAGATTTGCTTAAACTTGAATTATTTTTTTCAAGGTGTTTTTGTTTTATTTCCACTTTTTCAAGGTTCATCAGAAGGTTTTTAGTTTATTCTCCAACTCCAAAGTTAATTAGAGGTATTTTGTGGCAGACAGCTTAAATTAAAATATACATATATATATATATATATATATATATATATATATATATATATATATATATATATATATATATATATATATATATATATATACAATCTTTGATAATCTATCACTGTAACTAAAATGTAAATGGTCTAATCCATAAACTAAAGCCAAAGTGTTGTCAGATTGAATGTTTTAACAGATTGCAACATTGTTTAAAACTATGTAATGACCTCAGGGGGAGTTGAAGAATGAGCTCAAAAAAGGGAAAAGTTCATTTAATAGTATAATGTCGCTCCAAAATCAATGCTGCTTCAGGAAAAACCTGTGGAAATGATCTGGTTTTGTTGCTTCAGAGACAGATCTTAAGGACAGATTTTGCTCAGTTGACACAATTAAAACGCCTGATGAATTTAACACATGATGTGTCCCAATGTTTTCTCTCTATATCACATTTTGTGCCTCCTTGTTGGATAAATTCAATTTCTAACAGGTTCACAGGTGAAGGAAAAGCGAGCTGTTTATAGCTTTAGCACGCGCAACGAAAGCTCCTGGTCCCCGGCTTCACTCGACGATGATTTTCAGAGCTGAAGGGGGAACACGTTTAAAACCGTTTTGAGTAATATAATCGTTTTTCTGTCGTGTACGTGTTGAAAAGTAAGCGGTTGCCCCGCCCAGAGAAGTGTCGGTGAACTCCGGTTTGGCGGGGAGGGGTCAGACGCTTCACGGTGGGACGACGAGGACGAGAGGAGTGAACAAGGGGAGCGAGACAGATTGGTGGGTTTTTTTTTCAAAGATTGGCATAAATGTGTTAATATCAGTTTTATTCTTTGTTTCGTTCCAACGGGAAAGCGGCTCCGCGAGCCACGCGTTCCAGAGCAAACTCGTGAAATAGCGCAGATGAGTCTGGCGTGGGGCTGAAACGCCCAAATATAGTGCAGCGAACGATTGGAATTACAATCACTTCCTACCGCTTGGAAAACCCGAAACTGGCCACCGTTTCGATAGGCCAAGACCTCGCATCGGGACTTTAACCGAACCAAAAACAAAGGTAGACACCACAGTGCCTCTTCTGTTTATTCTGATGCTTGCTTTGTTGTGCCCTTCTTTTCCCAGTTTGGCCTCGTAATTGAGGAGTGGAACAAAGTTAGCCAGCTCTCATGTTAGCTGGCTAGTGGAGTTAGCTTCTATGCTAACCGCTTTGGGTTAAGCGTGTGGATCTTCGGAATTGAGGAAACCCCCGAAATAGCCGATTATTCCTTTTTTTTTTGCAAATACTAGTGGTGAGGGTTAACACATAGGGTGTTTAATTCTTTATGTTGGATAAAGGGTGTTTGATAAACAGACCAGTTAATGGCTTTGATAACTTGTTTAGCTAGTTTGTGTAAACATGACAGTCGGCTTATTATGTTACGCACTGTTGTGCTAAAGTTAATCCGATTCGGTGATTCGTCATTTTTGAGATTCAGCTAAATTGATGTAACGTTAACTCTCTAGTGTTAGACGTTTGTGTATTTTGGAAACGGACTTAAATTAATTGTATATATGTTCTTTATTTGTTTGTCGCTGTTGCAAAACCAGACCTGGATTGCAAATGTGAATAATCCAATTGTGAACGTTAACTGTTTGAAAGCAGGCCCATGTACACACCTGAGTATCCGGAAGTCACCCCCCGGAAATTTTATTTTAAATTTGGTTATAAATGCTCAGAAACACAACACTGTATCCTAAATAAATGTTGTGGAACACAAAAGTGAAGCATTGTATTCGATGTACATGGTGATGTTTAATTTTGGATTCAGATTCTAAGATTCGCCACGATGGGTTTACCTGAACCGCTTCACAGGTGAGCGTGTTTCTCACATGACTTATATTTCTCAGCATTGGGTTTCTTCCTTTCCAGCGTTTTCCCCGGCATTAGGCTAGGAAGGCAATTATATTAATTCCTTGTGAAAAGTTTGGGAACCTGTTGAGTTAGTATTTTCTTGAAGAAGGGTGTGTGTGTGTGTGTGAGGGGGGAAGGGAAAGGCGCGGTTCGGTCTGTGTTTGTGCTTGTGCGTGATCCTCTCATTTACACACAAACCGTGAGAGCTTGTGTGTGTTCTCCTAAACGAGTCTTATCAGAAACAGGAACCGAAATCCTTTAAATAAGGAATGTTTGGAGCTTTTCATGCTCTCCTACCATGGCTTGCTACCTGTGAACACTTGCCTGGGTTGATATGCCCCTATTGAGGGAGCTTTATTCCCTCTGTGCTGAATCTTTTTGATAAATCTGCTGGTAGAGGTGTGTCTGATCGTTGGTAAGGAGCCAATATGGGGTAACCAAATAGCTTGACCAGTAATGACTGACCAGCTCTGATCTTAACACCAGGGTGTGTCTTTCAAAGGCGGAAGGACAGAGTGCTGTTATTAACACACTGTTTAATCATTGCTCTGCTGAATACCAAACTGAGCAGACAGGAAATAAAGCAGTTACTGTACCTTGCTGTTAAGTTGATGCCATGTTACAGAATTGGGTTGCTTGGAGATTTCACTTCTATTAGTGATGCAAATCTGAACAAATGGTACAGGTGTTGGCTCTTAAAGTTGATTTGAAAATGAGAACGCATACTGAATAAATCAATGTTTTACGTCTACATTTGTCAATTAAAGTGACTAAGCTATTGTTGTATCCGTTAAAGTTGATGAATCCACTTCTAAGCCTTCTCAACATTTATATGGGTTGTTGAAATAGTAGGTTTTGTTTTCATGTGTTTAATAGTAGCTGGAATTGTTCTAATTGCTTGCTTTTTAGTATTTGTTTGTGAAGAACTAAACTGGAATATAAATGCATGCTAAAAACATTTGTACCTTTTCCAACTCGCTAAATTTGGTTTAAAATGGTTCGAAAAGTTTGAATTTGTGTTTTTTTTTTCTTCCTAAAAATAAGTTGCTTGTACATCTTGTTAAAAATAACTGCGTTTTATTCTTTTGTGATGTTTTTTGGACCTCATTAAAAAAAGGCGTCAGTCATGCTGTAAAAACAGTGGTTACCACCAGCCATTTCTGAGCTTTAAACCAGTTTAAAATGACACTTTTGACAGTCTGGCTTTTAATGTATCTGTAATTGATGTGCATGTAGAAGATTTGGGAAGGGATCCTATCTCTCTCTCGCTCGCTCGCTCTCTCTCTCGCTCTCTCTATGTATGTATGTGATAGAAGTGAATGCAATGCCGTTGAATAACATTACCCTGCCAACATGACTCAAGCACCGCCCAAAAGTCTGTTTTTCTGTGCTAAAGGGAGAATGTGTAGATAAACTATGTTTTTTTTTTGTTCAGTTGCTCCAAAAAATGTAAAAATTAAATTTTCCTTTCCCTCAATAAAACCTTTTAATTCCGAGTAAAAGTTCAAAATGGTAGTAGGCCATTCGGTGATGTTGAAAAGATCTCTCATTCTTCTTTAAGACTTTAAACCAGGGGTGTCCAAACTCGGTCCTGGAGGGCCACTATCCTGCACATTTTAGTTGCAACCCTGCTGTAGTGTGCATACTACTCTACTTCAGCCAATCAGAGGACCATAGTTAGTGCCACAAGTGTGTTTCATGATGGTTGAACCAAAAATGTGCAGGGCTCGGCTCTCCAGGATCGACTTTGGACACCCCTGCTTTAAACAAAAAGAGATCATTTCTGTAATTCCTGGCAGCTAATGCAATCTTGTGTTTTTATCGACGGTGCCAATGTGCTGTCAGTATTGATTTATATATAAAGTTGCATGTCAACTATAAGCTTTAGCAAATGCATGAGACAGAATGTCACTCAAAATTGGGGAAAAAGACGTGATTTGGTTGAGCAGAAATCTTTGCGCTGGTGAATACATTTCACTAACATAGCCACACCCTTTATTGTTAAAAACCTTTAATGTTAATATAACTTAAATAAATAAGTAATAGAATCATCCTCCTTAGAGTTGTCATTAAGGTGAAATCAATGAAAAGCAACGTTCATAAAAATGGAGCCAGGGATGTAAACGTGTTTTTTAGCTGTAAAGTTGATCATTTTTAACATGGCTGTCTATAGAAGCCTGGAGTCAGGCGACAAACTGCTGTTCGACAACTTCCTATTTCACATCAAGAAGGAAATTCGGAGTCTTGTCATGCACAGTGTATGAGAATGCAAAAGATTTTCAGAATAAAAGTTTGTTCACTTTTGGAAAAGGTATTTATTTCTGTAATCTGAAATGATCAGCTCAAATAACTCAGAGACTAGTAATCGTTTAAGATCGCAGTAGTGTACAATATTGTACTAACATTTTTTATGCTTTGATAAAAAAAAAAAATGAATTCATGAAGCAAGCAAAGCAAACAGTTTCTGCTTATTGCTGCCAATAACAGACATTCTTTAGAAGATTTTGTAATTTGTAAAAAGTCAATGATTAATCGTGCCTAGCTTTTATGTTGTAATGTCTGTAATGGTTTATAGGAGCGTTGGGACTTTTGAATGTTAGGTGAAAGTAAGCCTTTTTGCCAATGGCATAAAAAGTTCTAATAATTCATGTTTCACATTTGTATCCAGTTACAGCAATTTTTAGAGAAGATAGGATCTATTTTGAGAGGATCCAACCTTATAATTTCTTCACTGTGTAGAGAATTCTCCAAAGCGGAGTGTCCAAGGTTGAAAAAGGCGGTGTCTTCAGTTCCACTCTTGTATACTTTCAAATTTAACAAAGTCATTGGAAGAGAGGCTCCTCCCTCTGTGTAACCCTTTACCTGCTCTAACATTCTCAGGTTGATGTTCAAGAAATCCTGCGAGCACTCGAGCACACGAGCACTCCTGTCTCCAGGTCTGAGTTTCTCTGCAAGCCGTTTGAATGAGAAGCGCAAGTTACACCGTGGTCTGAAAAACAGTGCAGTTAGCAGATGCTTCAAACCCCATCAAGCATGGCTTGCAAGCAACTGATTGTGGATCTTTTTGCTCGCTGTACCAAAGTTCACTGAGCATTTGTTTGGAAAAAGGCCAGTGCTGATAGAGTTGCTCTTTACATTTGAATGTTCCCTGACTCAGCAGGAACAGAAAGGCATGCTAGAGCAATAGCACCACAAAAGCAGTCGTCACAAATTCTGACTTGGTATTGGTACTTTCCTACATAAGCCACCTATTTTGACTTTGTCACCGTATAACTGTGGATCATCGTTTTTCTTCTTTTAATCCACATATTTGAATAGAATAGAATAGAATGCCTTTATTGTCACTATACACATATACAATTTGCATTATAAACATGTACAATGAGATTAAGAGCATCTCCCTAGTCAGTGCAACATTTAGTAAGGAAATAATAAGTGTCAAGTACAATAGAAATATCTTTAGTAATAGTGCAAAGAAGAGAGAGGGGAGGTAGGTGGGGTGGCAGTTCTGTTTAAGAGCTAGACAATGTATAGTGTTAAAATTGCAATTAACAGTAGAAGTCAGCAGCTATTTGAATGGCCTCCCATTTGCTTGTGATCAGATTTGATTGCCTGCTGCAGCTGTTATCTAGCGAGATTTAGGTGGCGCTCTCTTAAACTGCATCCTGTTGTTATCTTACCAAAGTATTATCTCAACCCTGGGTGTTTAGAGTTTGAGTGCTTAGTGGCTTAGCTGGGTAATACCTTTGCAATCCTATTAGGGGACTGAAGTCATTAAACACCTGATAAATTAAGGTGTGCGTTCATGCGTCATAATGCTGTCCTGATTTCTGTCAGTCACAGTCCAGAAAGAAACGATTTCACGAATCGTGAAGGACTATATTGACTGCTGAATTTCAACACATCAATACCCAATTACATATGCAGGTCTTAAGCTAAAATAAAATAAACAAAATTTACAGATGTGACTATAATGTACATGAAAGTATACAACAAGTACATGCAAAATAATCGAGTATTCTACTGAAATGTAACTGAGTAATTAGATAAAACATATGTGACATCACACACTGAGACTGGAAAAATAACTCCATACTCTCATTTTCTGAATGACGCAACCACCATCATCTCTCTTCACGACTGAAGGTCTCTACAGTTCACCAGAACTTTACAAACATAGTTAAGCAAATCTGTGAGCTATTTCTGAATTCAGTTCTGTTGCTCAATTTGAATGATCAGTTAATGTTACTTAAGGCTTCTACTACTACTACTACTACTACTACTACTAACGTAACGCAAGGATACATATGGTGAACCTGCACTACCTGTTGGGTAACGCCTGCCTGTCAATCAGAATTCAGTATTCAGACAGAGAATGGCATAATAATAATTAAAAGATGTTTTGAGGCAGAGAACTTTGGTTTGATTATATTTTGAATGCCAAAACATTTCAAAGTTATTAAGAGCTAAAAAAAAATGTCAAGGTCCCATTGGCACTCTGATACCTGTAACACAAAGAGCTGGTTCCAGTAAACATTTAGACTAACTTTGAGATACTTGTTCAATTCAAAGTTGTTCACAGAGCATGTGAGTGTCAGGGATGCATTGATGCTGAATTCACCTGTTTCACAATAGCATCTAATATACATCAGAAATGTGACTGTGAAGGTCTTCTTCTCAAGCTCTTTTGATATGGACTGTAGGAGAAGAGGACTGATTTCATTTGATTACAAATGAATGAAAGTACAGAGATGGAACCTTTTGGAAAGTATGTTGAGGGAAAGAAAATGTCTGAATGGGTTCCAGAGGCCAAAGCTGTAAACTCAGATGTGAGGTATCTAACATTTTCACTTGTATGCATGACTCTACTCTAAAAAAATCTGCTTTAACCAACCCGTTTATGTTAAATATTTTTTAATGAGCTTTATATCCAAGTGTTATGTAGTTCTAGGTCAGGTCTATTTAGAGCTGTCTCATGGCATTTTTCTCCTTAGAAGATGAGAACTCCTGCAGCTGGTTGCGTCCTGTGGAGGCCTATTTGTTACATGTGCAGATCAAGGCCATGTTCAAATCCAGTGTTTTTGATGCCTACTTTCTGCGAAGATGCCAAGATCTGATTTATTCTGATTATTTTAAGGATTAGAAGATTGTTGTGACTCCTGAAAGGTGTTCATTGACTTTGAGATTGACCTGCTTTCTTGCTGCTGGTTTCTTCCTGCTTTATTGCAGTCTGTGAAGTCATTGATCGAGTAGTCAGCGTGGCAGCTGCCTGCTATTTTGGACACAACGATTTGTAAACCACAATTTGCTAGACATTAATCCAACTTCCTTGTGTTGTGGGTTTTATAGTGTCTGGTTTTGCAAGGTGTCACGTCTGTGTCATTGGCGTGTCTAGGTTGTAGTTTTGACATGGATATTCACCTGTTTTATTTCATGATTTATGTTTTTGTTGTGATCAGTGAGTTTTGACTTGTTATTCCAATGAAACAATTTTGTGGTTCCATTTTTCTTAGCACTTGGCTTGAAGATCAAGTGGCAAGAGCACCCCAGATTAAGAGGGATGGCTTTACATTTAACAATTTACATTTAAGAATTGGGTCGCCCCTATAGCTCATTGCAAAGTTTATAAATGAACCATTTGCATGGTCGAAAATAAAGTTGAGCTCATGGTGTGTTCTTTAAACAATCACACAGATTACTGTACATTTGGCCGATTTTTATATTTTTAAATAGCAATTTTACAAATTGTTAGAAGTGTAATAAATGAGTGTGGACCTTTTTTGTTAGTGGCCACCATTCGGCCAGGCTTGCGTTTTTGGATCAAGACTCTTTTTGCAAGTAATATTGGACCAAAATTTCAACTATAGGTGGGAGGAATGTAATGTGATGAAAGCAGGGCTGTAGCTATTAATTATTATGATAATCAATTAATCGGATAAGATATTTATGTTTTGATGATTTGAGCCGAAAACAATTTAAAAGGTTATAATTCAATAGCAGATACACTTGTTTATTGCAAAACATTTAATTGTGTTTTAATCATTTATTTCTATTGCATAAAATTGCAGCTGCTACTCTTAATTTAATTTAAAGAATGGTAACAAAATGTCTGAGCTCTCCAGAAATGACATCGCTTAATAATATAATTAGCTCTATTCAATATAATTAAGCACATATTTCTTACAAACATAGGTAGCCATCTTCAAAACAACACAGATAAAGATTTCAGGAGATCTTTAATGTATTTATTGTGACAAATAAATAAGAGTCGATATGCGGCGGTTGGATAATAGGGGGATATTTGAATAAAGTGTTTATAGAACATGTTTTCTGTAAACAATATAGTTATATTTTTTTTCGTTAACTTATTTTTTTGCTCATTATGTTCAAAAATAAGTCAACTGTTCACTTGAAAACGTTCAACATCATGCTGTACTGCACATCACAGCATTGTGTTAATGATTAATAACACTCTTGAAATGACGTATACATCAATATTGCTGAAGGGCAGGGTTTTTTTCCCTGAGCCTGATGGTGGATGTATGATGTGAGGCCTGAAACTACTGATGATCTCGCTAGGTATCATCAATGATGTGTTTAAGGTCATCTTAAGATGTTTTATTTTTCTTAGACCTTAAAAAAGTCACAAAGGCTTTTGGAAATCTTAATTTCAGATTTTCAAAAAGAAACTGAAAGTGAACCTTTTTTTTTTTTTTTTTTTTAAACCAACGCTCACAGCAACTTTTTTTCCAGCTTGACTAGCATCCAAGCTCTGACCAGGCACAGCCCTCTTCAGATTTTCAGTTCTTTAGCCAAGTAAGGCTGGGCGATATTGATAAAAATATATACTTCTCACACAGGCAATTTCTTTTTTATAAAACAACAAATTCAAAAACAAATGAATAATTAAAAAAATTATGCATTTCGCACCAAAACAAAAATGGTTAGTTTTTGCTTAAAAAAACGTATAATCAATTTAAGAATATTTGAAGAAAATACCTTCTTATGCAGTGTTTGTGAAGTTGTCAGTTCTCAGTATAAAAAATGTAAAGGAAATGTATTATTGGAAAAATTACATCTTGGTACTGATTGGTTGAATTTTCTGCCAAACTACTGACGGGACGTTCACACCAAGCGCCAAACATCTGGACAGAACACTTCTCTTGCGCCTATCTGACCGCATTCAAACCCGGCGTTCACTCGCGTGATTCGTGTGAAGACGTCCGATTCGCGAACGGCTCCGATCTCAGTGTGAGCTTGGCGGGGGAGGAAAGTGAATGCATTGACTGGAGCATACCTGCTGCTGCCCCACTCTCTCTCCTATTCCTTTCTCATCACCTTCAAAAAGTGTCCCTCAACACTCTCCATCTCTCCCTGCACACTCTCTCTCGGATCAATACACTAACTAGCATGCTTAGCTTCAGCTAACATCAGCACAATATCAATTTATACCAAGTTGTTAATAATAAAATAATAAAAAATGGATAACTTGCCAGATTCAGAGACCTCCTCACCCACTTAATTCCATGCAAGGTCCTTTTTTGTTTCTATGTGGATAATAACTCAAGTTATTCATTCTGGTTGGCCTCAAACTGCAGTATTTGTATCCGTTGTTATTGCAAAGCCCCTGATTGGTTGGCGTGCACGTGAACTTCGCCTGAATAGCACTTTTCACAACTCCTGCAATCAGCCTGGTTTACCTTGTCTCTCGTGGCATTCGAGGCCCTTGCGCCGCATGGTCTGGACCCTTCGCGCCGCAGGGAACCTGATCGCGCCTTAACGTAGACTTTACATTGAAATCAGCCGCTTTTCCTGGATCATTCTTGCTTGGTGTGTAGACACATTGAGGAGATGACGGGAAAAGTTTGGAGTACATGAATACAGCACAATAAGACACTACTAAAGTTTATATGGGTAAATAAATAATTTAATTTTACGAATTAAAACCTTATTTTTAGCGAAAACAACAAAAAAAAGTTCAACAATTCTTTTGTTCAATTAAACAGTGTCCAGAGACTGAGCTGGTTCCAGGTTTGAGCTGTTCCTGGAAGGCCACTGCTCTGCACAGTTTCACTGCAAGTTTATTAAAACAAAGCATTTTTGTTGTAAACTAAACTCGTTGGCAGCTAAAGCTACGAAAGCTGAAGCACACAGAGCTTGAGTTTGACACCCCTCCAGCATCAATAAAAGTGCTGTTTATGTATGCCGTGTGATTCTGGCCCAGGGCGGGATGCTGACGTGCACTATATTATGATCTAATGATTGAAAGACTTTTGATGAAAGTCAAAATCAGCTGCGTAATGCATGTAAATGAGGCGATCCCTCTGTTTCACTTCCTGAAGCTTGCATCAGAATCCTCTGCTGAAGAATGCCCCAGTGTTTGAATTTGACTTTGAGTCTTTTTGAGACGAGAGTGAGTCACCGCTTACACACTCCTCAATCAGACGCTTTGCGAAAGAATGAGGGCATATGTCACTGCCGTTGATGAGAGAGAGCGACGTATAAGGGAAGAGTTACTTTATACTTTATAAGAGTGACATATAAGGGAAGATTTTTGAGTTACTTTCTAGCAGCCAGAGGAGCTGCGACAGGATCTGACTTGCCGCAATACATTCTGGAATGTGCGTATTCTTTCCTCACGTTCTACAATAGTCTGTTTTCTTTATTGGGAGGAAATCTGAACTGAGCTGGAAAACAATTTCACTCCCAGATGAAACCGACTGCTGCGTATGTGTTTTGAAGGACAATGTGGTCACACCCATCCATACACCCCCCCCCCCCCCACCTACCCCAAGAGAACTAATGGCATAGCACCATGTGCACATCTCTCTCTCTGTCTGTTGTTATTTTCATTTTATCTTTCTCTCTCATTCTATGTCTGTCTTTCGGTTTTTTTATTTCTCTCTCTGTCTATCTCTTTCTCCCACCTCTCTCTCTCTTTCATATTTCTCTCATTCTCTCCCTTTTTCTTTCTCTCCATATCCCCTCTCTTCTCTAACCTTCACTTTTTAGCTTTCTTTCTCTTGCCTCTTCCTCTTTGTCTTTCATTCTCCCTTTCTTTGCTTTTATCTTTCTCTCACATCAATTATGCTCTCTCTCGCTTCGTCTCTTTCAGGCTCACCCTCCCTTTGTCGTTTTCTTTCTCCCTATCTCTTTTTGTCTGTCCTTGTCTGTCTCTTCCTCTTTATCTTTCAAGTCTGCCTCCCTTTTTGGTTTTCTTTCTCTCTTTCTCTTCCTATCTCTTTCACACTCTCCCCCATTTTTTTCTCTCCATCTATCCTCCCTTCTTTCTTTCTTTCTTTTTTATTTCTCTTCTCTCTTTATATTTCTCTCTTCCCCTTTCTCTCTTCTGTATGTTTTTCTTTCTCTCTCCTTTTCCCTATTCCCTCTCTTCTCTAACTTTCAATCTCTACTTCCCACTTCATTTTTCTCTCCTCTCTCTCCCACTTTCTATCTTTCACTCCCTCTGTCTTTCTTTCTTTGTTTCTTTCTCTCCCCCTCAATTTTGCTCTCTCCCTTTCTTTCTCTCTTCCTCTCTTTCAATCTCACCCTCCCTTGGTCATTTTCTTTCTCCCTGCCTCTTTTTTTTCTCTCCGCGTGTGTCCCTTACTCTCTGTTTCAAGTCTGTCTCCCTTTCTTTTGTTTTCTTTCCCCCTCTCTATTTTTGCTCCCTGTCTTTTCCTATCTCTCTTTCACATTATCCCTCCAATTTTTTCTCTCTATCTCCATCTTTCCTCCCCTCTCTCTTGCTCTCTCTTTTGCTCTTTCGTCTTTCATCTCTCTCTTGCTCTTTCGCTCTTTTCGTCTCTATCTTTCCCTCTCCTATCTCTCTCTCCCTCCCTCCCTACCTCTCTGCTGATGTTCTGTTGTGGACACACATTTCCTATTGTTCAGCCACCAGGCAGACAGCTGCAAATATTTCCTCTCGCTGTCTCCCACAGCCGTACACTCTGTGTATCGTGTGGCACAAGAGAGCGAGAGGCAGCCAGTTGCTTGTGGGTTGAGTTTTGCTGTCGGAATTGTCAGTGACTTCTGGACTCGTGGGTGGAGCAGTGTCTTTGCTGCTGTTTTGTCCGTTTTGGCCTCAATTCGCATTTGTTTCTGCCCCACAAACTGCTCTGATGATGGTCAGTGTTTTCTTTTTTTGGAGGTCTCCTATTTTCTCTTGAGTTGCACATTTGCGGTCTCCTGAAATAGATTCTGCGGTGCTCAGGGCTGGTTTTATCCTTAACTCTAGAAATGCATCCCAAAAATGGACTATAACTTTTATGTGGAGTGTTCTACATCTTGGTGGTTTTGTGAGGTAGAAATGGCATAAAATACTAGAAGTTTCCTTAATTTCCCTAAATGGCGAGAAAATAGTTTTTGTTTTTTCTTAATGGAGAAAATGTATTGTCTGCTCTGCTGACTCTGCCAAAAAGGGATTTCTCTTGACTAATGCACGTCGATGTGGTATGTGATATTATAAATACAGAGTTTGACAGAGTTTTTAACTGTGAAAGTACTTGGCAGGTGGAAGTCTGAAGTAGTTTTAGGCTTTTGATGATGGATGCTCAATGTTTCTTTTTCTTTATCTAACTAATGCGGCTTTAGTTTAAATCCACTGTGTTCAACTATGAAAAGAGATTAAAATATTTTTTGTTTAAGCGATAAGTGTATTTTTGACTACATTGTTGAGTTTTTCTCATGGTAAAAGACCACTAGCCGAGAAGCTAAGGTTTTTAAAGTAAATCGCCGTAGACTTGTGCTAAAAATATTAGCATACCTTAAATGTGTGCTTACAAATGTTTGTTTTTGAAATATTAATCTTTTAGTCATTGGGTCTGTAGAAATTCTGAGCTGTATAATGTTGCTTAATTGGGAGTGTTTTTTTCAACCAAGAATTTGTAACTTACTAAGATTGGCACAATCCTAATAATTCAATGTTCAACATTAAAAAAAAAAAATTTGATGTCATATTTTAATATCAAAACTAGGGCTGAACAATTAATCACATTTACAATTAAATATGTATTAACAAAATTGTCTGAGAGCAGAAACTGCAACTACCGGGTCATGTGAAGACTGGTCAGAGTTTAGCAGGCAAGTTTTACTTTTTATTTATCTAAATTTCCTAGTGAATTCTTAAAAAGCTCAGTTTCCATGATTATAGCGACTTTGAATTACTAAAGTATGATGTAGGAATATATTTTTCTTGAATCTACACTGTAATTTCTTAGATTTTCTACTTTTGTATTAACATTTGTTTAGTTCAACTCCCAGCATTTGTGCTAAACTGGCAGACTTTAATCATGGACTAATTGTGTTATAATGTCTGCTTTTATCACTCTTAAGTTGACTTTGCTGCTTTATTGGACCAGTTTTAGATTGCATATTGAAGGGGGAAATCCAAAGTAAAGTACAGCTATATGAGGGTGAAAAGCGAGAGGCAACATGAAATAAGGGAAACATACCATCACGCTTTAAAAGCAAGTTGTTGCACACCGGTGTGAAGTTCTCTAAATTATCCTTCAAAAAACAAGGCTGCGATTGTCACTTTGGTAAATGATGGTCACCAAATGCTGTCTGACTCTTTGTGGCTCTTCTCAGTTAGATGACTCATGTTTTATATTCTTTTTGCTAGCTGTTAAAATGGTCAATATTTACTCCGCCATAGTGTCAAAGTCTAGTAGAGCTATAAACTTGATGCTGAAAATGAAACGAAGTATTTAATTCAGCCCTGAAGTACTACTATGAGATGTACTTTGTGATCAAGCACCTCTCTCTCTCTCTCTATCTCTCTCTCTCTCTCTCTCTCTCTCTCTCCATTGAAGGAACAACGAAATATAAAATTTTTATTTTAAAGTCCTTGACTAAATATGAAGTGACTGTCACTATCAGGGCACTCTCGCATGCGTCTGTTAATGTTATAGAACAAGTGTCTCTCTGTTTTTCAATCAAATAAGCCATTTCTCTCCTCCTGAGAGTGAGGTGCTGGCCGTTGTTACCTGCTGTCTATGGGGTTAGCTGCAGCTATTGATAATCAACTAATTGTAAATGCAGCTGTTTGATAAGCGATTGATTTATTTAAGCCGTTTCCAAATTTAACTTCCTGATGTTTTGCTTTACAGAGAAGTACAGAGTGTTTAGAAATCATTACCATATGTTGCAAGCTCCTGCAGTATTTTCTGAACTTGAAGATGTTAAAAAAAGTTGTGGACTATAATTCATAGCAAAATTGTTGTTTTTTCTCCTCATAAATTCTAACCACACAGATCGAGAAATATAGATTTTTCTTATGAATATAAGGATTTGATAACAGGATTAAAAAGTTTCCCTTCAACTGAATATTTGAAGGTGCAAGGTGTTTGGTTGTACACAAGAGTCACAACTTTGGCATAAGTTGTATATTCCGACCTGTAAAAAAAAAAATGAAATGAACATTTTGTCATTTAAAGTAGTGAACAAAAATATTGTAATATTATTTATGGTCCATATCGCCCACCCCTAGTTTACATTCTCTCTTTTGACTTGTATCTCAAATCAATTTCAAATGTTCTACACAGTTTTCTCCTGAGTGTCTCTGCACTTTGTAGTTCATCCTGCTGTTCACACCCAGCTCTCCTTCTCACGAAGAAACGGGTGCTAATGAGCCAGTGCTGTGAGAAGACAGTTATTTATATTCACAGTGCTGCTGAAATATTCTTTTTTTTCTTGTCCAATTTTTATGGTTAACTTATCTTTGGGTCTGAATTTATCATATTATTAAGTATTTTGAAACTAATTAGAGCTAGGGCTGTCAAACCATTGCCTCTTCTTAAATCTGATCACAGGTATCTATAGTTAATTTAAACTAAATTTGAATAAATCTAAAAGATGAGCACGGCGCTATTTCATGCCAATGATTGCTAGCTTTGTTTGGTGGGCGGCCTTGAAGAGGGCAGTGTTCAGTTTGGTCTTTAGCTATGGTGCAGATACGTGGAGCCATTGTGGATTTGAAGCTGAATAAACCTTGGCTCATTCCTTGTTGTGTCTGCACTCGTCGAGTCTGCCTCAACACAATCTCTTGAGAATCACTCTGCTATCGACATGCCTGAAACCGGTCTGGTTTCCTCTGTGTTGTCGCTCAGCGGTGGCAGCGTGATCACGCCTGCGTCTGAAGCACTTTGTTAGCACCTGTCTCACTCGAGTGTGTTTCGCAGCTTTTATTTTCTGTCTGTCGTGTTTTCTGTCTGTTCTCTCTTTACTTCAGAGTTCTGTTTAGTCTCTGCCTCTTGATTTGGCTTGCGCTATTTTTCACACGATGTGCTTCTGGTGCTGTGTAGGCAGTCGGATGCTTAGAATAATTTTCGAATGTGTGGTGATGCAGGGTTTGTGTGTGGTGAAAAGGGTCATGAACTGCTATTTTCATTCTGTGATGTCCATAATTGAAGTCTATTTAATGGTTAAATAGAAGCCATTAAGATCGGTTCAAACAGAGAGACTTTGATATAAGCTTAATATATGCTCAAAGTCATGGTTTAACAATCAAAAATGGGTTACTTGCACTTGTCTTAACCCCGGAGTTCTCTGTGAGATGCCTGACTGAAATGATTTGGATTAGTGCTGTTTGATTTTGAAAAGCTTAGAAAAAGGTAATTTACAAAACAATTAATTTAGGGGCATTTCAACATCACTGTTCATAAAATCAGAAATTGTGACTCATTTAAAATCGAAGCAAAACAGGCCTGAGGGATTGAATGACATGCGTAACAGCACACAGGGAAGATTACTACACCTCAGGAACTTGCGCACATGGTTTGATCATTTTATTAAAAATGGGTATATCATCAAGAACCAGGAAGGGGAGGTCCACAAGGTCTTTTTTTTTTTTTTTTTTTTAATTTGAGCTGTTCACTATAAGTCACTTGGAAAAAATTTACTTTCAGAAGTTCCCACTCATGAAGTACTGGTAAATATGGTTTTGCTTATAATAGTACCAGTAGCTTTTAATAATAATGTAATAATAAGAAAAAAACTAAAAACTATTTCATTAGCAGTTCCTGAATGTGGCAAGTAAAGTTTTAGTTAAAAAATATAATATTTTAATAAGTACTTGGTAAATCTGTCTTTTTGAATGGTGAATGAACAGAGTCGTTTTAGTCCTGTTCTAGAGGGGGCGGTGCAATGAATAGCAAAAGAAAGTTATCATTTAATCCATAAGCGGATGTTTGAAGAGATCATCTGACTTCAGTAAATTTAGGAGTAGCTTTTAATATTGTATTTTTTTTTAGCTTAGGTGTAATGAAGGTAACATGCTGTAAAGCTGTTTCAACTTCATGTTGATCTATTTCTCATTTTATTTTTTAAAGAAAAAAAATAAACTTTAATTCTTAAAACGGTAAATTATGTTAGTTTACTTTTTGATATTTAAACATTATTAAAAGGACTGAAGGGGATGGAGGGGTGATTGGCTGTACCTAACAATAACCCGCCAGAATCCACCCAACTTTGTGAACCTAGGGAGAACACTGCAACACATTTTTTACTGCATTACTATTCATTTTTACTGTAAACGGAAGCTAAAAATCGTTAAGAGGCTGTAATAGAAGTTTAAGTGTGATGAAATTTAGGCACAATGTTGAAAAGGATCAATTCATAAAGTCTTGTGCTGAGCAGAACCAGACAGATATGATGTAATATGATGAATACTCTTAAATGATTTGAAGAGAATTAAGTTTTCATGTAGAGGGACCACATACTGTATAAATCTATTGTTCACAGAGTAAAAAAATCTTTTTATCACTTTTTTTGTTTTCAGTTCATGACTCTTTCATTCACATGTACATTTGAAAGAAAAAAAGGATTTATCTTTTAAAACATGACTAAAGTGCTTACTCATTATTCTTCAAACAAATTAGCACCAGGTGACTACTTTCTTCATGAGCTTTTAGCCCCATCCATTCCAAACGTAAGCTTACTCTGGTGTTTCTCTTCTGGGTGCATGCTGGGACGTTTGGGTGTTTTCAGGGCAGCTGTGGGCGCGTGTGTAACCCCTGTCCTCTTTCTCTCAGTGTGTATGGAGCAGTGTGAGAATGCCGCATCACTCCTGGCCTCTGTTCGAGAGCAGGAGATGCAGTTTGAGCGTCTGACTCGAGCTCTGGAGGAGGAGAGGAGGAGCGTGGGGCCGTCCGGTACCCTCCCCCGCCCTCTCCCCACCCTGCAGGTAACGGCCCCCCACCTAACCTCGCTGCAGCAGGGCCCCCCCCACCAGCATCACCACCACCACCCATACCAATGCCTCTCGGGGAGCATGACCATTAACCCATCATTTATTGACCTTCCTTCATGACGACGTTCTGCTATCAAACCCTGATTGCGTCTGGGTCAGAGCACTCGAAAGCTAAACCTTGACTTGTTTTTTTTTTTTGCATGCTGTCTTTGTTATAATCGCAACTTAACCACATTTTGTTCCAGTCGTTCAGTTCACGCACATGCATGGCTGTTGTGTTGTTAACCTGTGTGTTTGACTGTTCCTCGGTGAAGAGCAAAGCTCGTTTAATCTCCAGGAGTCTGACTTCTCATCGAACCTTTATCGACTCTCAAAGCCCTTCAACTGAAGCCAGCGAGAGGAAAGGGAGTGATAACAAACCGGTTTATTAAGCCGAGTGTCCCTGCTGTCTGTAGAGCATTTCTCAATGCTGTGCTGCTCTGAGGATGTTTTTCTCGATTTACTTAGTGCTTCTTCTTTGATTGGCTGCTTATCTCCTAAGACACGCCCCTTTCTTTAGGGAGTCAGCTGTGTGTAAACTGTTGCAGTATAAGCTGAAGACCTTGATTCCAGCTAGACAGACTCTCATGCACAGTCTTGACACAATATAGAGCTACTTTAAATGTTTTTTTTATAGTGTGAAGGTTCATTAAATGTCTTCCTATGAAAACGTCCTAGTTGAATTAAGATTTATGGGGGCTATTTATAGGACTTTTGTCTGAAATTCGAAACTTTTCGATTCTTTAAGAAAAACAAAGTAAATGTTATTGGTTACTTGCACACTAAAAATAAGTGTAAATGAGAAACTAATTACTTTTTAAATTATAAAGTATTTCATCTATTTTGTATTTTGAAAGTAGTTTATTTTTAAGAATTTTTCTTTCTAACATGACACACCTTTTTTTATTTTCTTTCGTGTTCTGTTTTATCTATTCATTTATTTCCCATGTTGGTTATGGGGCAGTTCTAATTTAAATCTACCCCTGGGAGCACATTGATAATATAATAATGATAGTAATAATAAGAAGCATATATTTAACTATCAAATAGATTATAATTCCCCCTCCCTTATTTTTCTACATTATAATCTCTAGCCATATAGGCTTTTACTCTTTGTTCATGTTAATCTTACATTTAAGTAGTATTTTTAATATTTTTTTGTCATGTAATATTTAAACACTTTTATTATTCTTACATTTAAGTAGTATTTTTAAGTAATTTTTTGCACTCTTTTTTTTTTTCTTTACTTATTCATGTATTTAAATTGTTATATGCTTGAATATTATATTTTCTATTTTCAATTATCTTAAACATGTTAGTTTATTTAGTACATTTTTGATATTTCTTACATTTGTTTTTACTAATATTGTGTGAAAAACAAATTATTTCATATTTTGGTGCATATCTTTATTTATGTATGCGTATATATCTAACTTTTTTATTTTTATTGAAGCACCACACTGGTAATTGCTAATCAAAAGGCTACACAGAAAATATTAAGAAATAAAGCAGGCACTTGAGAGTTCAAAGTTCATCAGCAAAACCTCTCCATGACCAACCTAAAAAGACTCTTTAGTTTAGTCTGTTTTCTACTTCTTTTTTTGTTATTTTTGATGATAATTCTTCATTTTTGCACACTGTGCCAAATCCATTTGAACTTAATCAGGGTTTATCACTTCTCTCAGCTTACCAAAAGAAAGACCAGGATTGCGTGTTTGTTCAGATCCTCTGGTGAAACGATTTTTGGCAAAACGATTAAAGGATTACACAGAAAAAAATTTTCATTGCTATACTTAACAAAACATCCACATGAGCAATAGAAGCCGGTCATCAGCGTTTGGAAGGTTTACGTGCTCGTGTGGATTTGAGCATGCCGAGCAGGCTCAGGTCCTACCTGCCGACAGGTTCCCACAAGCCCGGGCTGTCGGGTGAGATTAGCGTCTACCTTCACAGCTCCCTGTTTGGAGGAGGAATCGCGCGAAAGTCTTCTCCCCCTGGTTTGTGCGTTATATGTGAATGGTGTTGCATGCCATTGTTATGTCAAAGCATGAGTAATATTATACAGTAGTGAACAACCCCCTCCTTTCATTCCTGGCATTCTTTCAACCATTCATCATTCATTTCCACTTCTCTAGTTTCTGTTGAGCAAAAGTGTCCATAACTTCAGCTCTTCATTTCATGGTGTTCGCCTGAGTTGTGTAGTATATATGTGATTTAATTTATTTATACGTTTGCTCAGTTCTGTTTTTTTTTTGGGCTTCCTCAAAAGCTGTTCAGCATGTCCTCGTTCTAACGATCTGTTCTTTTCTCTGGTTGTCTAGAACGGGCGTGTCACTGGTGATGCTGAGTTAGACAGGCTCCAAATAAGCGAGGGATACTTAAACGGGACTCAGGTTAGTATGGAGAGTTACATTTTCATCTGTGTTATGAGGAGGCTCGTTATATTCAGCAAAGAAATATTGACATAGTGGATGATTAATCAAAGTATGCTAAGTTGCCTTCATTGGTTGCATGTTAATCAATCACATGGATAGCATACGGACATAGAAATACACAGATAAATGAATGGAAAATAAGTGAAAAATGAAAGAAGCAAATTAAAAATGAATAAATATATGTTTTGAAATACATTTACAGTCGTTTCTTTTATTATATATATATATATATATATATATATATATATATATATATATATATATATATATATATATATATATATATATATATATATATATAATGTATATGAGGAAGTGATGGGCAGGTTTGGTGTTAAAGGAACCCAGAAGGACAGATGGTGGTGGACTTTGCCAAGAGGATGGAAATGACTGTAGTTAACACTTATTTCCAGAAGAGGGAGGAACATAGAGTTACCTACAAGAGTGGTGGTAGGAGTACGCAGGTGGACTACATCCTAAGTAGACGAGCCAATCTGAGAAAGATCACTGACTGCAAAGTAGTGGTAGGAGAGAGTGTAGCCAGACAGCATCGGATGGTGATTTGTAGGATGTTTCTGGTGGTCAGGAAGAAGAGGGGAGGAAAGATGGAAAAGAAGACCAAGTGGTGGAAGTTGAAAAAGGAAGACGGTTGTGAGGAATTCAGACAGAAGCTGAAACAGGCTTTGGGTGGCCAGGAAGAGCTTCCAGAGGACTGGGAATCTACAGCAGAAGTGATCAGGGAGACAGGGAGGAAGGTGCTAGGTGTGTCAGCAGGAAGAAGGAAAGAAGATAAGGAAACATGGTGGTGAAATGAGGAAGTACAGGACATCATCCAGAGGAAGAGGCTAGCTAAAAAGAAGTCGGACATCGAAAGGACTGAAGAAAGTAGACAGGACTACAAGGAATCACAGCGCAGGGTGAAGAGGGAGGTGGCAAAGACCAAACAGAAGGCATATGATCAGTTGTATGCCAGGTTGGACACGAGGGAAGGTGAGAAGGAATTGTACAGATTAGTGAGACAGAGATGGGAAGGATGTGCAACAGATAAGGGTGATTAAAGATAGAGATGGAAGGGTTCTAACGAGTGAGGAGAGTGTGCAGAGAAGATGGAAGGAATATTTTGAGGAGTTGATGAATGAGGAGAATGAGAGGGAAAGAAGGGGGAAGAGGTGAACATTGTAGAGCAGGAATGAGGTGAGGAAGGCTCTGAGGAGAATGAAGAGTGGAAAGGCTGTTGGTCCAGATGACATCCCTGTGGAGGTGTGGAAGTGTCTAGGAGAGACAACAGTGGAGTTCCTATCTAGGTTATTCAACAGGATTCTAGAGAGTGAGAAGATGCCTGAGGAATGGAGAAGTGTCCTAGTGCCAATCTTTAAGAACAAGGGTGATGTGCAGAGTTGTAACAACTACAGAGGTATAAAGTTGATGAGCCACACAATGAAACTCTGGGAAAGAGTAGTGGAAGCTAGGCTAAGAAGGGAAGTGGATATTTGCGAGCAGCAGTATGGCTTCATGCCCAGGAAGAGCACTACTGATGCAATTTTTGCTCTGAGAAAGTACAGAGATGGTCAGAAGGAGCTGCACTGCGTCTTTGTGGACTTAGAGAAAGCGTATGACAGAGAGAGGAGCTATGGTCCTGTATGAGGATGTCAGGAGTGGCAGAGAAGTACGTCAGAGTAGTTCAGGATATGTATGAGAGGAGTATGACAACAGTGAGATGTGCTGCAGGTCAGACGGAGGAGTTCAAGGTGGAGGTGGGGCTACATCAAGGATCGGCTTTGAGTCCCTTCTTGTTTGCTATGGTGATGGACAGGTTGACAGATGAGGTCAGACAGGAATCTCCATGGACAATGATGTTTGCAGATGACATTGTAATCTGTAGTGAGAATAGAGAGCAGGTGGAGGGACACCTGGAAAGTTGGAGGTCTGCTCTAGAAAGAAGAGGAATGAAAGTCAGTCGTAGTAAGACAGAATACATGTGTTTGAACGAGAGGGATGGAAGTAGAACAGTGAGGTTACAGGGGGCTGAGGTCAAGAAGGTGGAGGAGTTTAGGTATTTGGGGTCAACAGTCCAGTGCGACGGGGAGTGTGGAAAAGAGGTGAAGAGGCGAGTGCAGGCAGGTTGGAGTGGGTGGAGAAAAGTGTCAGGGGTGTTGTGTGACAGAAGAGTGTCAGCAAGAATCAAAGGAAAGGTGTACAGAACAGTAGTGAGACCAGCTATGATGTATGGGTTAGAGACTGTAGCAGTGAGGAAGAGACACAGAGATGGCAGAGATGGAAGTAGCAGAGATGAGGATGTTGAGGTTCAGTTTAGGAGTGACAAGGATGGACAAGATTAGGAACGAGCACATCAGAGGAACAGCTCAGGTTGGTTGTTTTGGAGACAAAGTCAGAGAAGCCAGATTGAGATGGTTTGAACATGTGCAGAGAAGGGATAGTAGTTATATTGGTAGAAGGATGTTGGAGATGGAGCTGCCAGGCAAGAGGGCAAGAGGAAGGCCAAAGACAAGTTATATGGGTGTGCTGAAGGAGGATATGAAGGTAATTGGTGCAAGAGTAGAGGATACTGAGGCCAGAGTTAGGTGGAAACAGATGATTTGCTGTGGCGACCCCTAAACTGGGAACAGCCGAAAGAAGAAGAAGAAGAAGAATGTGTGTGTATATATATATATATATATATATATATATATATATATATATATATATATATATATATAAACGTGTGTGTATGGATGTATATATGTGTATATATATATATCTATGTATTAAAACACATTTATTTATTTACTTTTTTATTTTTTAGTTTAATCGTTTATTTGTTTAGAAATTTATTTCTTCAAGCATAGATTTAATTAGCTGATTTATTTATTTTTTTCAAATATTTATTTGTTTACTAATAATATTTTTTTTAATGCATTATATTCAGGTCTGAATTTTATTATTTAATTAATTTACTATTTTGTTTACAAATTCATTTTTAGCTTTATTTAATAATGCATTTTATGTTTTAAAAGATGGATAAATTTGTTTGCTTTATTTCTTTGTTCATGCCTATATTTTATTTTAGCATGTATTTGCCTATTACTTTTTTCATCCCCCAAAATGGTGACTGTATCGCATAACCGTTATACAATGTTATAAAAATGAGACGCCAAGCTGTAATTATAGCTTCTTATTACAAATTAAAAGTTTTTTTCAACAGCCGATTTGTTGATATTACTGGAATCAATGTAGTTTCTATATGAACAAGCTGTATTTATGTAGAACAGAGTATTTGCCTCAAGGAAGTTAAGTTGCATATTTGTGTATTTGAGGCTGCTAAATAATTACTGCCTCTTAATCCACTAATCATTACACTTAAGAACTACTTAAGTGTATTATTTTTCGCCGTGTAGTCAATGTAAAGATTCAGCACTTGATTTTTAAACACTATCTGTTTGTGTGTGAAAGATTATGTCTGGATGTGTCCCATCAAAGCTTGTGTTTTCGATGACGCACACTTGTGAATGCTCCAGATGGTTTGCTTGTGCGAGTGGACATACTTCCTGTTCTTGGCTTGGGCTCACTATTGTTCTTTTGTTTGCATTGCTATGCTATAGTACAGGATGTTGGACCCTGGTCACTTTGTTGAGTCGGTAACAGTTGAGGAGGACCCTCACGAGGCGATGCCTATTATTTCAGTAGAAACCGGTGAGGATGGCACCACGCGTCGCACGGAGACCAAAGTAAGTTTGATGGAATTTTCGTGGAATGTTCTTACATTTCAATTTTGTGTCTTAATGTCTCTTCATCTCTTCTTAGGTCAAAAAGGTCACAAAGACGACCACCACACGAACCGTCATTCCCTCGGTCTCCGACACACTTTCCCTCGATGGCACTGGCTCGGTTACTGGGATGCCTAGTTATAACGCACCAATGGACCGCGTGTACAGGCCACCCCCCGGCCCCATGGACTACCCCACCTCGACTGTCCCACGGAACTACCTCTATGGGCCACCAGGAGGATATGATGACTACCGCAGCGGCCCTCCCTCTGAAGCTTACGCCAGCCTCAGCCGAGGGACACGCATGGAAGAGCGCTACAGGTCTGTCCTTTAGTTTTAATATGGGGTTAACTTTTTACAATTAGCAAGCACAAGATGAGAATTTGAGCTCTAAAGGTAAAAAAAGAACTTAAAAATGTATTTCTCAAAGAATCAAGCATAGACAGAACACTGTCAATATAAAATGAGTTGTTCGGCTTTTATCGATTCAGGACGACCTGTTTGTTTTGGGAGGGAATAGTTAGTTTTTTTTAGCCTTGCATATATTTACTTAAATTACTTTTTTTTTTATAATTAAGGCTTTTTTGCAAGTGTTAAAGCTGATCATTTATATTCAATCATTTAAATTGGAACCATTTGAATTTTTTTTACCTTGGCAAGCTCAAGCAGGAAATGTTTTTGATTGGTTGCCAGTTCATCAGAATTATGCAGTGGCTTCTCTGATTGGCTGGAATTTTTGTTTATAGATATTACGTGCAAGCGAATATAAGTGTGGAGGGCATCGGCTGAAGATGTGTAAAGATGTTACCATGCAAAAATAAGCGTGACTTTTGCTTTAATTCAAAAGTGATTGTCTCTCACTCAGTTTTTAAAGATATTTTATGGGTTCTTAATGCCTTTATTGGATAGGACAGTTCAGATTGAAGACATTAACTGTATTTTGCAGAGAGATCAGGGAGAAGGATCAGCAAAGGACTGGGGCTGGATTGGAACCCCAGTTGCCAGGTGTAATTCTGCAATTCTATTGGTGCTGACCTGTTTTTTTTTTCCCCCCTAAAATGTTATCTCTTAAAACAGATATACTTCTAATGAAAAGAAGTTGTAAAAAAAATTAGAACTCTACTCCTTTTCTTTTTTTGGTGTGTGAATTTTTTTTTCCACTTCTGTTCAGCTGCTCTCTAGATCTGATGGTCATGCTTTAAACTTTCTATTCAACTCTGGTGTAAACAGTATAAAAGTAATGACAATAATAAATTATACATCCGATAAAGCTTAAACACAGAACAAGATTTTTTTTCAAATTGGGCCGAGCGTCCTGAAAAGGGTTTTTACACAAGGCATTAAAATGTTCAGTGAGGGGCCAAGCGTGATCAGTGGTTGGTTGCTCCACATTAGTGGTGCAGCAGAATTCTATCTCCACTGAGCTGCTTCTTTGGTCTCTGTATCTCGAGGAAAAGACGGTCAGCTGACTTTAGGCACTGGGGAGAGTTGTAGGGAGAAAGAAGGTCACTGAGGGAAATTCCATTCAGGAAATTAAAATATTTTTTCAAATAATTTTTAAAATCGTCACTAAAATATTGGAGTAACCAGTGTAGTGATGCCAGAATTGGGATTATATGGTCTCTTTGGCATAAATCGTTAAATCAAATTAGACCATTAGCTGGTGACCAGTTGAATTAGCAAAAATATTTAAAATTTGTATTAAAATGTATGGGTTTAGTACACTGTGTAAAGATGCAGAATTGGTAACTCAATACTTATTACTGATCGATAATGCCCCGATATTCCAATTCTCTCCATCAATAACACCCCAAAAAAAGAGGTGATTTGCTGTGCCACAGATTGCGAAAAGCCTCATGAACACTTATAAATGATTGTTAAAATTGGAAAAATTGTTAAAATTTTGTACAGCATGCATTTCTTGAAGATATAATATAGATTTTAAAATTGATTCTTAATGGTGTTAAAATATCTTAAGTTTGACCTCGTGTAACCTGCAGAGACACTGGATAACAAACCTGATAACATTTTAGAAGTGAAATAAACTACATTCAAAATGACATTTAAATGAGATAAAATCATTTTGTTTTTAAATGCAACTCTGGAATGCTGTCTAGCCATGACATGGCTAAGATGCTGACTTGGCTCTAAAAAGAAGAAAAAGACTCGTAATGGAAGACAAGTAAATTGTTCAATAGGAAAAAAGGGAAAATGGAGAAAAATTGCAATTGTTGGTAGGAACATGATACTGTTCTAAACTGATTCAATGATCTACTGGAAAAAGGATCTAGAGTGGAATGTTAAACTCTAAATATCTTGAGGAAAGTTGTTGAATTCTTTGTTTTTTTTTTTTTTTTTTTTTTCCGTTTTTTTTGTAATGTTTCTTCAGTATTTTGTGGACTTAGAATGATTAAACGAGTTTAAAGACACGTTAAGAAGTTTCTCATGTTTGTTTTTAGACCTGTGGATGGATACCGCACACTGGACTCTGCCTATCGTACCCACAGCCGCCCGCAGCTGGACCCGTATGCGGCGCAGCCTCAAGTAGGCCGAATGGGCAGCGCAATGGAAATCTCAGGCCTGCAGCGCTTTGTCCCTGAGCCCTACGGTCTGGAGGATGATCAGAGGAGCCTGGGATACGACGAACCCGATTATGGCATGGGACCCCCAATGCATTACAGCACAATGCCACGTTTGCTACATGCACACCACCCCCCACCTCCCCGCCGGACAGGGTGAGCTAGATATTTTGCCAGTCTTGTTGCTTTGAAGGAAAAAAAAGTAAGATGAATATAGTTTTTTTTTTTTTATCATTTTTTATATAAGTGGTTTGTTTTCTCAGGTCGTACGAGGGCACGTTGGATGGTGATACGAGTGGGGTAGGGGATATGTATCCGTGGGGATATGGAGCCCCACTGGCTCAGGGAGAGAGAGGCAGCATGGCTTCATTAGACAGCACACTTCGTAAAGGCCCCGCCCCCAACACATGGAGGCAACCAGAACTTCCTGAAGTCATCACTATGCTCAACTACCGTCTGGATCCGGTCAAAAGCAATGCTGCAGCGTACTTGCAACACCTCACTTACCAGAACGACAAGGTCTGTGTGTGTGAAGTAGACACGACCTAAATTAATGCGATTTTAAGACCTTAACCTAAATGTCTGCAAACTTTAAAAAGTAGGGTTGTTGTATGCTGTTATTTTTATTATTTTTACATATTTTGTTTGTTTTTGTTTGTCATTGTTTTTAAACATGCATTTAAACATTGTTCCAGTATAGGGTTTCTGCGGGTGTCCTAAAAAGTATAAAACTTAAAAACCCAAGTTTTAGTCCTAAAAAAGTCTAACTGTTGTATGTGTAAATAATTTTCTCATATTTATAATAAGATAATATAAATGCTCTTATTTTTCTGATGTTCATGCAAATCTTATCTGTTATTATTTTTTTTATTGCTTGGGGTTGCCAGAGATTGAGGAAATGCTCCTAAATGCTAAAATGCTCAAAAACATAAGTGATTGATAGGGTTTTAAACTATGTATTTGAAGCATACTGTTAAGTATTCTCAATAAAGTGTTTTTATATTATGATAAAGATCTTAAATTTGAGTCTTTACGGTCTTATAAGGTCTTAAATTTGTCTATTTACTGGACAGAGTTTCTGCAGGTTTCATTGTTTGTGAAAACCGTAGTATGATACTTTCTTGTGTATGTTTTTTTTTTTTTTTTCTCTCATTGTTTGCAGATAAAGTCAGAAGTCAGGCGGCTGAAGGGCATCCCTGCTCTCGTCTCAATGCTGGACAACCCAAAGAAGGAGGTACACTATGCAGCATGCGGAGCCCTCAAGAACATCTCGTTCGGAAGGGATCCGGATAACAAGATAGCCATCAAGAACTGCGACGGCATTCCTGCGCTGGTCCGGTTGCTGAGGAAGACCAGGGATCAGGACCTTACTGACAGTATAACAGGTGTGCTTTTTATTGTCGCGTGAATAAAGCCTCAATTTTTCAATATTTGTAATATTTCAGAGCATCTGCTAAACCAAAAAAATTCCTTGTTTCAAATTTTAAAGGAAGTTGTATCATGAATGTTGCTGTCGTGTGATTGATAATTTAGTAACAAACATTGCAGAGGAAATCAACACAGCTGTTGCACCAGTTAAGATCCTCTTGGCTTATCTTAAACTAGAGAAGTATGCATACTAGAACAAGGTTGATAAAATGAGAAGAGCAGTATCCCTCCAGGACTGCAGTTGGTGACCCCTAATCTATAGCGAATACATGACAGTTGTGTTTTTGACTCCAGCACACTTGTCATGTCTATAATTCTGTTGATGTTTTGGTCTTGAGAGCCGTACTCTGGGTTCATTTTCAGATTTGAGATCTCTTAGTAAAACAGAGGGACATGCAACTCTCAGGTGTCTAAGGCCATACCAGCACAAAACTTAAATTACAATAAATTGCAAAAAAAAAAACCTGCAGAACTTCCATAAAAAATATTAATCTTGCACTTAAACCCTGCTTTTAAAATAGTGTAAAATGTCAAATGTAATCCATAGTTATGATTAATTACAAATAAATATTCAGTGTCAATTCAAAAGCCAGCTGGTGAGAGCAAGATAATTAATTGAGATACTTTTTCAAACCTTGGTGAGTAAACCTCATTCATTGATGTTTGAAATATAATTGTATTCAAAGTTCATTTAAATATAAAGCTTCAGTACGCAGCATTCTAGCTCTACTTTCTTTGAGAAACAACTGAGTTTTAAAGACTTCGTTGAATTAGAAATATCCTCTTGTCCTGTTTCAGGGACGCTGTGGAACCTGTCGTCTCATGACTCTGTGAAGATGGAGATTGTGGACCACGCGCTGCATGCTCTCTCTGATGAGGTGATTGTTCCACACTCCGGCTGGGAGAGGGGCAACGAGGGTGGAGAGGAGACGTGCAAACCCAGACATCTGGAGTGGGAGGCTGCTCTCATCAACACCACCGGTTGCTTAAGGTTGGTTAATGCTTTCAGTGCATGGTTCCTGCTGAGTCTTAAACTCCTTGAATTTGGACAGAAGCATTTAAAATGTCATACATACTGGTAATTCGTTCTTAAACATGTCAATTATTAAAATAATTTGAGTATGGATGGATGCCAATCACTGAAAGAAAAGAGAGGAAAAAGAAGACCAATGCATTGCTCACTCAGAAAATCAGAACATGTGTGGTTCCCGCACTTAGACGACCACAAAATCTTCAGTTTTGATTTGCTACTAAAAATCTGCAGAGATTGTGCATATAGGCAGTTCAACAATACACCGCTAGTTTAGCGGTTAACGCTAGCAAAGTGTCCTTAAACTCCCAAAACGAGATAAAACTTAACTTTTTTCTCCTCTTCACAGACTCATCAGCGCAAAAGAAAACCAGCAGGTGTTAATACATTGTAATTGTAATTATTTGTTATTTGAGACCTCTCTCCAGAAACGTGTCACTAGTCTAGATCAAGCTGATTAGTTGAAGGTAGTTAATTTCTGCCGATTTTTTTTTAATTTCTGAATTCTTTGCAGTGTTGCTTTTGGCTATTGGCAAAATAGTTGAAGATAGACTTATACTTTATATGTAAATATATATATATATATATATATATATATATATATATATATATATATATGTATGTTTTAACATAAGCATTTCTATATTTGTTATTTTTATCGTAGTTTTTATTTTAACTGTAATGCGCAGTGGGGGGAAAAGAATTGCGACTACAGTATAGGTTTGAAGGCATTAGACTCCTGCTCTAAATCCACAAAAACACTTCATAAATATCAGAGGAAAAGAAAATAACTCTGTCAATCGTCTCCGTTTTGTTTTCTTAGTAAATTATTATTCTGAAATTCAAGGATTTTGTTTTTAGTCTGCAACTGGGAAGAAGATCGTGAAACGATAATCATTTTTTAAAATGCATGGTCTTAAAAAGTCATAAATTTGACTTGAGGAAACTTCTAGGAATCCTGTCAATGGAGCTTTTATTTAGTTTCATGAAACTCTGAGAGAAAGGAAAGAAGTGTTCGAGAGGCACGGTAACAAATGGTCTCGCACTGAAATGGGGTGTGTCCCAGTAGCAAATTCCTGTCCAGAATTGTGCGTCTGTGAGGAAACCGCTTTTTTATTTTTTACAATGTGGAAGAAAGGAGGGAAGTGCAAAGGAAATGCTCTTGTTGTGTGTGTGAGGAAGAACTTGGGAAAGATGGGAAAGGCTGAGGACAACATTGCGAAAAGATAGAAATGTGATTTTTCAATCCACCGAGTGTCCCTGGTTTCTGACACCGGCCAATTAGGCTTTTAGGGAGCTCTCCAGACGTGATTTCACTCTGTGATGACTTGCCTTTTAACCTTCCCATTGCTCAGCTGTCCGTCTGTGTACACTTGGTTAATGTTTTAGTTGATGACCCCGAACGCCAAGTTTTTGTGCATGCCGAGCTATTGCTAAACATTAAACAGGCTGTGTTCTAATTAGCGAATGTGATGTTTTGCTCAGGAATGTGAGCTCGGAGAGGAGCGAGGCCAGGAGGAAGCTGAGAGAGTGCTCCGGACTCGTCGACTCCCTCATGTACATCGTTCAGTCACAGATCAACTGTAAAAATGTGGACAACATGGTAAGTGTACTCCTGGAAATGCACACCTTCCTCTTAATTATGAGGGAAGTGGGTCTGGAGGGGTAGTGGATTTGATTGAATATTTAAATTTACTTTTTTTTTTTTTTTGAGATTTTATTTCAAACATTGAATGTGTTGGACTATTAGTGCAGTGTTTCTCCTGTTCCTGTCATTCAAAGGGGCTTGAGGTAAACAAAAGTTCCTTCACTTGAGTCAATAGTCACATTAACATAAGCATACATCATTAACATGAAACAATACATCCAAAACGTCTTTCATTTTATTTGATGCGGTTCTACTGCAATTCACTACTGGGTCAGTCAGCGTGTATGGATTAGCACTTCATCTGATTGGTTTGTGGATGGAAATATGGTCATCAAACTGTTTTGATGCTCCTAGAAAAAGAAATCATGAGTGAACCATACTGAATATAATAAATAAAGCATGATTTTGATGAGGGAACAATACTTAAACATGTAAGAAATCATGTAAACTTAAATTATTAGACCTTTAAATCAGACATACTCAAATATATTAAAACAGATCTGAACTGAAACAAAGCACCTTCTTGGGTCTCATTTCGTTTAGGCTTTTTTTCTTTTTCTTTTTTTTTTTTAGATTTATGGTAAATGTTTGATTCAAACATGTCCACCCTAGGGCCTTGGGTAAACATGTTAGGGATTTTAATCTGTCAAATTAAAATAATGTGTTCTTTTCTGCATACTTTCTCACTTCTCTCTTGAAAGTACCTACGCTGGCTTCTCATTGGTCGATGTGTTTGCAGCTCATCGAGAAGAGTGTGTGTTTGCTGAGGAATCTGTCCTATCAGGTCCACCGAGAGATTCCAGGCTGCGAACGCTATCTGGAGACCACTCCCATCAATCAAGGTCCCCTTCCTTCACAAAAGGGCGGCTGCTTCAGCTCCCGAAAGGGCAAAGGTACACTCCGCGCTCATTTAAATCCAAACACAGACTCTGGCTGCGAGCCGTAACCAATTAAATGAAGTCAACATACTATCTTTGCATTCCAGCATGTAATCTGCATTTAGTGTAAACAAAGGCAAGAGGCCGATTGTGTTTCTCTTTTGTAAAGTGGAGGACTCTTGGAAGAGCTTGATATGAGCCAGATGTTTGTTTACTCTAGCCTGTATGTGTTTGGTTCTTTTTGGGGTGGTTGCCGAGTTTTGTAAGGTGGCTGGGGCACTATTGCTGTTTTTGATGCTTACGGTTCTTTCCTCTCATTTTCTTCTGCGTCGACTCCTTCGATTCTTCTTTATATCCTGTAACAGACGAGTGGTTTTCCAAAGGTAAGCTTTTCTTGCTTTTTTTTCCTTGTTTTTTGAGAAGTAGCTGCTTTGCTTTGCTTTCATTGAAGTCCCTCACACTGCACCCCGTCGACTGCATCTGTCGTGTCTGAGACGCACTATGGTGAAGTTAAAAGGCATGTTAAGGGAACAAGGAAATAGCTTCATAATCATTAACAAACGCCAACTCTAATTTGACCACGTTTTAAAAGTAAGCCTCTGAACTGCATGCATTGGAGGCCATCTCCTGTTCATGTATGGTTTGCAAGTGTTTTTTTTTTAAGAAACATTTGAGAGATGTTTAGAGCTATCAAATTTAAGCTGATTTTATCAGTTATCAACAAAAAAAGCTGATAATTTCATCAAATATCCATAGTCTGGTTACAACTGATTCATTTATTTACAATTTGATTTAATTCCCTTTTATTTTTACATTGAAGTCATTTTTAGTACAGTTTGTTACCATTGAACTTCTTGTGTGTTTTTTTCTATCTCTGTTTTGCTTTCTCTGTTTATTTTACCTCTCTTTACTTTCTCTCACTGCCCTCCTCTCTTTTCTTCCTTTCTCTTTCACTCCCCTCCTGTCTTTTGCTCTCCTTTCTCTCAATCTCTCTTTTTACTATCCTTTCTCTCTCTCTCTCTCTCTCTCTCTCTCTCTCTCTCTCTCTCTCTTACCCCTCTCCCTTTCACTCATCTTTTCTCTCTTTCGCTCTCTTTTTTTACTCTCATCTCTTTCTCTTCTCCCTTGTTCTTTCCCTCTTTTGCTCCCCATCTCTCTCATTATGTACAATGTAAAAGTCAAGCATTTTTGTTTTGAGAATAAATATCAAACTTGTATTTGTTTAAAAGGAGAACACTTTTTATTATTTCAGTTTTTAATTTAAAAAAATGTGTGTTGCACTGATTTTCATGTTCCCTAAAATCCTTTAGCAAAGCACTGTGATAGCCACTAGAGGGTGCTGCCGGAACATATTTCCGCTCATTCACTTCTCTTTTATGGAGGACAGAAACTGCCAGAGTTAACTAAATGAATTAAACCATATTTTTTTATAGAAAATTATATGAATAGGTTTGCCAGTAAACATGTAAATTGGTTAATTACCTATAACCATCATTTGATTTAATTAAATACCTATTTGTTTTATGGGATTTATATGGATGCCAGTTAATGTCAGACCATGCATTAATTAATTGTATTTATTAAGATTTTACATTTTAGTTGGGCTCAGTTAGTTAATCAATTGACAGTATATTTTCATTAATTTTGGCACTTTTTACTCTCCATACAATTTTGCACTCCATCGTCACAACTGAAAATGTGAACATTACATAATTTCAGGTCATTTTTCAGACATACACTGCTAACTGTCTAACATCACTTGTGGAGTCTGATCTGTCTCATCATCATGTCATCAGTCAAGTGTTTGCACCACACAGGGTTTCCTCAGATCCTCCGAACGGTGTCTGAAGAAAGCATTCTTTGTCTGAAGAAAATCCCCTTTTGTTTTGAATCTATCTCCCTCTCTCTCGTTGCTCATGCTCTCTGCTTTGTTCAGGAAAGAAAGACGACGATGGAGCTTCAGATACCATTGACATTCCAAAGAGAACCACACCAGCCAAAGGTACGCTGATCCGTTCGTCTCTCAACCGCCGTCATGACTACACGGCCGATGATGTTCTCTCCGGGTGTGTGTGTTCTGCAGGTTATGAGCTGCTGTTTCAGCCTGAGGTCGTGCGCGTTTACACTTCACTCCTAAAGGAGAGTAAGAACACATCGGTTCTAGAAGCTGCAGCTGGAGCCGTGCAGAACCTGTGCGCGGGCCGATGGAGTGTGAGTACATTAAAGTGTCTCCAGCTACGGCTACACTATCGTTTGTTTTACCGAGTCCTTGAAAATGCTTGCGTTTTGAATAGTACGTAGATATTGGGCATGTGGGATATGTCCCCAAAAAAGTACCAGATTTTTTCAGAGCAATTAGATTTGCGAGTTAAATTAAAACTAAATTAAATGTGCCTTATGTAATAGAGAACAGTGAAACATTCTACACCAAAAAGCTAATGCTCCCATGAACTGTTTAATCCAGAGGGAGCGCTTCAGGTTAGGAGCACCTTGGTTTTTCTTTCTCGTTCATGTGAGGAGTCTTGCCTCAATTTTGGACAGAGTTGTGGAATGAGCACATCGGATAAATCCCCTCCCCCGAAAACCCAGCTTATTTTACAGTTTTTTTTTATTTTAAACACATTGAAGACACAGAATTGACTCAATTCTTGGGTGAATTTTTATTATCGGTATAGTTTTTTTTATTTTAAACACATTGAAGAGGAAGAATTCTTGGGGAATTGGGGGGGGGGAATTTTTTTTAAAGAGGGTGGATTCCATCAACATATGCTGTGAAGACTTCATTTTGCTTTTCATAAATATAACCAAAAAGCCTGCATTTTACCAAAAATTAAGTTTAAAAGTGATTGATTTTGATTTATGATGGTATAATTTATACGTGTTGGAATTTTTTCTATTTTGTTAGTTCATTTTTAAATGCTTTAGCTGAAAAAAAGCAGCAGTTTTGGAATGTGACGCGTGTCCTTGTTTCCTCAGTATGGCCGATACATCAGAGCAACCATGAGGCAGGAGCATGGCCTCCCTATGATGACGGAGCTGCTGTCTCATGGGAACGACCGAGTGGTCAGAGCGATGTCTGGAGCTCTGAGGAACCTGGCCATCGATGCCCGCAACCGCGAGCTGCTAGGTGCGAGAGCTACTCTTCAGTGTGTTTAGATATTTCTGGAATGTATTTCAAGCACCATTTTGCTTTTTGTGTGTAGGAAAGCATGCCATTCCTAACTTGGTGGCCAATCTGCCAGGAGGGGGTCAGAGCCAGCCCGTTCGTAACCTCTCGGAGGAGACGGTGGTGTCTGTTCTCAGCACCATGGTGGAGGTGGTTGGCTCCAGCGTGGATGCAGCCAAAACTCTGCGCAGCTCGCAGGGCATCGAGAGGCTGGTGCTCATCAATAAAGACAGGTGTGCTTGGCATTTTGTAGATTTATATTTAAGGTTGGGTATTGAAAGGGATAATTCGATACCGTTAGCAATGCGATACTTTCAAAACAATGAAATGAACAACGAAAACTAACATTTCTAACATGAAAGCTTTTTTAATGCACTAAAAGGGGTCGTTTCCTTCTAACAATAGGAATATAACGAGAAATAGTTTATTACGACTCATTTAATGCAGCGTGATGACTTTGACATTGCCAGGCAGCCTGTTATGTTCATTATTTTTAAATAGCACAAGCTTGAGTGAAAATGTGTTTAACATTATGTTTAGCATGATTTATGAACTGCACATCACTCTATCACAAGGTTTCTGCAGGGTCTTAAAACTGCAGGGTCTTAAAAAGTGTAACATTTAAAATCCCTAAATTAAAAAAAGGTCTTAAATAAATTTGTACTGATCTTAGTCTCCTGAAGTCAATGTAAAGCTCATCTGATACGAGTTTTTGTTGTTGCTTGGGATTGCCAGAGATTAAGAAAATGCTACTAAATGTTTGGCAACCCTAGCTGGTATTTAAACATTTGTAGTGTTTTAGAAAACCTTTGTAAGTTCAAAAAGATAAAAGTGACGCTTTAGGGTTGCAAACAATTTTTTTGAAGCATACAGTTTATTATGCAAAAGTTTTGGATTCGTTTTTGATGTTGATTCTGTAAAATTGCTTTGTAAAAATATATTACTAGTGGTCTTAAAACTAACCTCATTAAACGGGCAGAAATCCTGTTAACGCTAGCTGAGAAGCAACATGTGTCAGTCACTTGACAAGGTTCTAAGTCAGTATTAAAAATGACTCGCATGTTAAGAAGCATTATCATATACAATGTCCACCATCTCCTCCAGACCTGCTCAGGGTGGATGTAGATTACGGAAGGTCATGTAGACGATCAAAAACCATGCCTGTTTTAGCCTTTAAATAACATTACTTTCCTGATCTGATCAATGCTTCGCTACATTTGAAGTGTTCTCTCATTTAGTCAAATGCTTCGCACACAGATAGTTTATGCATCCTTCCTTAAATATAGCCACACTTTTTTGCATGTGATGAAGAGTGGAGGTCTGACATAAATACGTTCATTTTATTATTTTGTACTGATAACTTAGGTGTGGAAGAAAGTTTTCCTTTCCAATAATAATCACTCCGGAGTCAACATAGAGGACAATAAAAGGCAGTTTATTCTGTGATCATCAATCAAATGAACACTTGTTTTATTCAGGCACAAAGAGGGAAGAGGACAGAGAAGAGACAGGATCTCTTTTCGCTCTTAACTTTATGCAACCTTGTGTGAACTGAACCCACAACTACATCATTTCATTGGCAATCCTCTCTCCCCCCGTCTCTCGCTCCCTCTCTCTCTTTCTCCTGCGACTCTCTCCATTACAAGCCAGCTACAGGTTTATTCAACACAATAAAACAGTAATAAACTGCTAAAGGGAATATTTCTAATACAAGTGGAATATTTTCAGTCTTAGAAATAAAAGTAAAATTGGAAATGTTCATCTGCTGGATTCTAATACAAATGATTGAAAAATGAGATGAAATAATAGCGCCATGAGTGTCCAGAAGCACTTGTTAAAAGTGCAGGTACAGTGAACCCAGTATGGATGAATTCAGTAGTCCCAGAGAAGCCAATCAGGAGAACCGGGAGAATTCTCGGGAGCCTGCTCTGCACTGACCATATACTGAGCTAGTGGAATTTGCCAGCTTTTTTGTTTATCCAGAAATCAATTGGATGGCTGAACTGTGACTTATGTATGTGCTATATTTTATCAGCCACTACTGGAAAAACTCTGTAAATATAGAAACCGGTGGTACTGTGGTATGAAGGAGAAAGGGATTTAAATGACATCCAATGATGAGAAAAAGTGACGATGAAATGTACTAATGGTTCAGTTTCCAGTTACTAGCAATGCAGTCGCTCGCCAATAGCCCCATATGCAGATGAAACCTGATGGAAAATAACTTTGTTAATTTATTTTATGCATCATCAACCTTTTGGTTAAGACTTTGAATCTCTGAAAGTCTTTAACAGATCGCTCCTTCACTTAAACTGAGCTTCACTGTATTCCAAAGCTTGAGTGGGGCACATTTTCAGCCCTGGAGTCTAACTTGTGAAAACTTAAATTTAATTGACAAAAGATCTTCTGGAGCATTGCAAAACAGTCTGTCCTGTTGCAGCAACCGTTCGGACCGTGAGGTGCGTGGAGCCGGGCTGGTCCTGCAGATTGTCTGGGGCTTCAAAGAGCTCCGTCGCACACTGGAAAAAGACGGCTGGAAGAAATCAGACTTCATGGTCTCCCTAAACCCACCAAACAGCACCCGCAGCAATGGCGGCTACGAGGACAGCACCCTGCCTCTGATCGACAGGGGTACGAACACGAGCGTATGATCATCAACTGAACAAAGTTTGTGTCTGATCTGATTTTGTTGGGCGGCTGTTTTATAGGAGGCAAGCAGGACCGAGACAAAGATATGATTCCACTTAATGACATGGGACCAGGTAAAATTTGCATTAATACGGTAGTAAATGTTGTGGATGAAGGTTGAATTAGTACAGTATGTATTTAAGTAAACATTGATGATGATTGTGAAATTCAAGAGCATTAAAATCCTTTTGATGATTAGGTTTTGTAGATGTTCATGTTTAAACTCGCCACAGATGTGGGGCTGAAATATTGCTGAAAACCAAAATAATTGTTTAGTGTGTGGATGTGTTGTTTGGGCTGCCCAAAATGACCAAAAATAGATCATGGTAAATATTGATATTGACTGAAACCACCACACTTTTACTCTAGGTTCCAGTCTCAGAGCAAGAGAAGTGCAAGTGTTTGATCGCAGAGCTCTGAAGCGCATTCAAATACAGAATATTATTTATTTAGTTGTTTTTTGTTAGGGTTTGTTGTTTTCTTTTTAAACCTTCTCCTGAGTGAAACTGACTGTAATGTTTTCAGTAAAAAAAAACATTTCAAGTCAATACGTTTTTTTTTTTGCTTCAAAACAATTATGTTTTGCATAAAACTTTGTTTTTATTATTTACAATTTGATTTCAGTGTTGGAGACCATTTTTTTTATGGTCATTTCATGTGAATATTTTTTATTTTCCTTTTTGTTGTCAATCACTGTCTCTGATCTTTTTTTTTTTTTTTTTTTGATCAATAAAATGTCTTAAATGTGTGTTTTCCAGATGCGTACTCAACGATAGATCAGAGAGGACGGAGAAACACTTTAGACGACACTCTGGATCGATCCGACAGAGATGTACCACAGGTAACACTCCTCACGGGAGCTCAGTTACGCTCACGCGTGTACAGGGCGGGGTCACAAACACACACTGCTCAAACTGAATGTGTTAACCGTCTGCAGTTTCACTAATGGGGGGTTCTCACCTGCACTAACTCTTTCTGTTGTCACTCACCCCTCCTGCAATCTCTACCTCTCTCTCTCTTTCTCAGGGAGGATTGTATGGGGAGCGACGGGGCTCTTTGCCTCTGTTGGACTCTTACGATGGTTAGGCCCCTCCCTCAGTGCATGAGCACGCATGGTATGTGTGTCCACTTTCCGCATGGCCTTCATGTGGAGACTTGTGTTTTTGTGCCTCGCTTGTGGTTCTAACCCCTATTAACATTGTTTGGTTCTGCACTTAAAGAGAAGTGGGTGTTTGGTTCCTTTTGTGGTATCTTGTTCAGTGTTCAGTGGCTTGTTCTGTTTTTAAAAAGATGACACCGCTGATCATGATTTCTACTCATGTGTTCTTATGATTTTCAATTTCAAAATGCAAGCAGAACTAAAGATTAGTGGGTGTTTTTTAACAAACATTTAAAAAAATCAAGAAATATTTTCCCAATGTTTTAATCTGTGTTCAAAGCATAATGTGTTACCATCAAGTGGATTAGTTTAGATTGTTTCTGGAAGTGATTTATTTGAACAAAGGCTATGTTCAAACTCTTAAAGCTCAACTTGAAACCCTTTTTTTTTGTGAAGGACCAGGAATCAGTCTTTCTGGTATTTTTTTGATCACATTACAAAAAAAATGCACCTTCTGTGAATAGGAAACAAGGCTCTGGTGTAACATGTATGCACAGAAGACACAAATGATTTTCCAAGAACTATTGTGGCTTTGTTGATGTAAATCAACAAATATTATGAACAGAAAATACTTTTTTTAAAAACCGATCGAGAAAGAAAATGGCACTAATTATGGAATAGTAGCAAAAATAGAAGTGAATGGCTAACAAACATGGCTTCCAAATGAGAGAATAAAATGTAATTTGTTAGTTTTACAATTGAAATTGAAAACCACATGAAGGAATGGTGGACAGATTAAATACGTTGAGTGATGAGCTGCAAAAATCTTTGTTTTTAACATTCATTTGTTTCTTTGATTTGCCTGTAAAGTTCAGGTTCATGAGGGTGAATGGATGAGTTGTTAAATAAATGTAGAAGAATCTGATTAAATTGATACTAATCATTTTCTATCCATTTAGACTTCCATTTTAAGGAATACCATGTTTGATGTATTATTTACTTTTGTAAAATTTCCCACAAAAAAATCCTGAAATTTGAGTTGATTGAAAATTGAGCTTTTCCTTATATTTTACAGCATACTGAAGTAGAAAAAATGACAACTTTTTTTATCAAACCCAACTTTAGAAAAAAGTAGTTTGCAGAGTGAAACAGAATTACTGTTCTAATAGTTATTTTCTTAAAATTACATTTGTTTATATCTAATCTTCACTGGAGTGCAAAAAAAAAATCCAACTAAATGGGTTGACTTGACAATCCAAAATAAGCCTTGACTTAAGACAAAAAATAATTAAAGTCTGAAAGGGCTAAAGATCAGAAACAAGGATATACATCATGGCAGTTACTTACTTGGCTAATGACTTGTAGTCTTATACAAGAAGCTCTTACTGATGCATATTTTTATTCTAATAATCCTGATCTTGCTTTGGGCACACTTAAACATTTGGTATGTCTTATTTTTGTCTTAATACATAAGTTCGGTGAAATTTTACATAGTACCTATTAGGACTGTGTGATATGGCCAAAACAAATATCGGATAATTATCCCCTTGGGTTTATATCTGGTAAAAATAAAAGCAGGTTTTTGGCCTGGAGTGAAAGTTGTATGAAGCGTCAAATCATGTGTTTTTATAGTCTAAAGTTCTAATCATTAGCCATTTTAGATAAAATTATTCTTTAATTTAAATAATTGCAATGTAATATACATGTATCAGTACATGTCTCAATAGGTTGAAAAAAATGCCAGACAATGAACTAAACCAATCAGAAGCAAGAATTAGCAGGCTTTGCAAGAAAGTCTTGCAATAAATTGTCATTTAACTACTTTTATAGGAAGTTTGTGAATGCAGGAACACAGGAGACCCAAAGATATTGCTTTTGCTTGTGGAAAACAAGAATAAAAGTGTGACGGTTTTAACCTCCGAGCTTGAATGGGTCCAATGTTTTATGTCACATGACTCTGAGCTAATATCAACACAGAGCATGCGAGACCTGTAAGTGATGTTAGCTAATACTCTGTTCAGACCGTCATCGAGCTCTCTATTGAACTTTCTAAACCGCCTGATCAAGAAAAAAAGTATGTCAATGTTAATTATCAATATCCAACTATCACCCAGCTCTAGTATCAATTACGTGGTAGAATGGTTAGCACTGCGTTCCTCTCATTACAACGTCTCCTGCCCATGTGTCCCCCACGGTCACACAACTAGTGTACAAGGGACAACCTCCTCCTTTCCCGCATGAAGCTCGATAGGAAGTGACTGAATTGCAGTACCTTGAGCAGCCACTTGAGGCAGACTCTAAAACAGAGCAAGTTCTCATTCACTCCAATGTTAAAACTGGCCAACTTTGGGACTGAAAAAAAGTTTCAACCCTGGCTCCATTAGGTTTGTTGATTCAGATCAATAGTTTTGATCTTCATGAACACTCTGGGGGGTGAATTGTTTTTAAATTTTAATGTTTAACATGTATAAAAGTTAAACCTTAAAGCCAATCAGATGCCTTCACTATGGCCATGTCCTGCCTCCGAGGACAGGTTTTTCATGTTAGGCTTCACCCATTTTGAGCTTCCTTTGACTTTGCCAGAACCCTGTGGATGACGTCACAAACACTCTGTCCATGTTATATACAGTTAATGCTAGTGAACCAGGTCTTTCGTCTTCCATCACCTTAAAAATGATGGAAGTAAAGCAATTGTAGCCCCGTTTTGTATCCTATCCACCATTAGCCGGTGTGTGTGGTGACTGTTCCGGCGCAGAAGGGCAGCTGTCAGCTCATCCTAGTGGATGCTGCATGCTTATGATGGACCAGGATACATAGTGTTTTGAGTGTCTACATTTCAACCTTCTTAGACTGATTTTGTGTTTGTTTCTACAGAAAATCTGATGGTGCGCATCAGACGCTGTGAGTTTCCTCCTCCTGCCTACTGTCCCTGCTGAGCCTCTGATTGCATCACTCACAGAACCACCATCGCTAATTACCATGCCGTTTAACACTCGGACGGATCCGAGTGGGAACAGCCACTTCATACAATGAACACTACCAATAATTCCTCGGAGTTTTTGATCATCACCACTTTATTTCTTCCTAAGTATTGGAATCATTTTGAACAGTACACTTTGTCTTTATAAACCGTTTTTTATACATCTATTAGAACCTCGTAGAGTTTGCTGTTGATTCTTTGCTTCACTCGGATAAAAAGGTTATGCCAAAATGCATTAAGTGGCCTGAGAAAATGATGTATATAGAATATCCTGGTGGAGTTCGTACAGCAGGCGCAATGCCAGATGCTTTTTTGTGTGTGTATGTATGCGTGTGTCGATTTTAAACTGGACCACCAAATCCCCTTAAGTTATGGTCTCAACCTTAGGAAGGTGCTGTGAAAGCTTTGCAGAAGAGGCAGACTGTTATATCACCTGGGAAAAAAAAACGTAGCATTCAAGATACTTTTTTATTCTTGTCTCAAACTTTGCCAAGTATTCGAGAGCGTTTTGTTTTTGTTTTTGCTTCTCTAAAACATTAACGTTCATTTCTAAACCTTCCAGAACACTAACTGACAAAAAGAGGAGATTTAGAAATGCAGGTTCTGTGTGAATTCCATAACCAATCTTTCCTAGGAGAAGAGTGTGCTTTTTCATTTCTTCCTCATCTGAATATAAATGAATGTGTAAATACAACACGCCTGACTCCACTCGACACGCTAGTGAGCAAGGACATGTGGCCACCCGTCTGCCTCTGGGTTTCAGTGCCTGTCTGTGTAGACTGAACGAGTGTACATTTGAGGATGTATGTGCATATTTTTTTTCGCTGCGAGGATCCATACGTACAGTGCTCATTTCTTAGACTGCATCTTCCAAATGCACAGTAAGTCTGGTGTAGATATTTACTGAATAGGAGCTTTAGCACTAGGGATCAGGGTTTCTTTTGCTTTTAAGGAATTTATCCCCCCATGCCTTTTAATCCCCATCTGCCAATCTCTAATCCAATCTTTCATGAGCTTGCAGTCGTTTGACCAAAGTGGAAGCAACGGACGGACCGTTTGGGGTTCAGATGTCGGCGGCAGATCAATTTGAATCAGTGGCTCAGATTTTGATTATTCCTCGAGAAAATGAAAGCACATTTAACTATATATACATCAGAGAATATTTGTTAATTTTAAGTCGTTTTTGTCATGTTTTGCTTTCTTTTCTATATTTTAAATAGGGGGTGATTCTGTTTTTTTTTCTTTTGGGGTGTTGTGGGTGAATGCATATGCAATCAGTTTTATTTTTTAAATAAATGCATTTACAGTTTATATCTTTTAATTAAAGGTGAAAAAGCAAAGCTGTTTGGTTGTCAGTGACATGACTCGTTTCTTCGCAATATAAAATGCTGGCTATTAATATGATTCAACATGTGAGTAATGGTCTTAAATTGGATCTTTGTTTTAAAAATTGCATCAAAAAGTGTATTTTAGGAACATTGCATTGCAGGAAGATGTTTCAGCCTACTCTAATCAGAAGTTCAGATGGATTCTTAAAGACACGGTGCACTTTAAAATCAACATGCACTCATTTTGTTCACTAAGCGACAAGAGAAATGATCAATAGATTCATAGATGCTTTTGAAAATAATGCTTTTGATATGCTGAAAGCTTTTTAGTTTTTAAGGGGTTTTGTCTCGAGGCCCTTGTGTAGACAGCTCGCCCAGCATGCTTATCTTATTCTCGCCACATACGCTTGTGTTTTCTGGGCTAATTTTATGTAAGCAAACTCGTGAAGTAAGAAACTGAAAAAAATGTGTATTTTTTGTGACCTGGCCAAATTATAAGTCATAAATTTGAGATTAAATGTTGAAATTTTTCTACAGCAAGTCATAGTTTTAGGATTAAATGTCAAACTTTTGGATTAGAATGTCCCAATTTTTGTTGCCATTAGATTGAGCAACTGCTGGTCAGCAAGTAAACATTTTTACTCAATTTCAGACTTTTTTTATCACACAATTTTGGGATTTTGATAGTAGGAAAGTTGCAACATTTAACTTGCTGGCCAGCAGACGCCCAATCCGATGGCAAGTAAAAATTGTGTCAAAGCCAAAGTGGACACATAATTTTTTTTATTATGTGTGTTTTAATTATTAATTATTTTATACATAGTTTTTGTATCAAAAAAATATAAATTAGCCTGGTTGATATGGGCTTTGATATGGCTTTTTTATGTTAAGAATACTTTTTATTTCGGACTTGAAACTGTTTCTCAAAATTGCAACTTTTTAGTTCAAAATTATATGTTATAATTCTAGTTCTACTGTAAATGTTATGATGTCAACTATTTAAAAAGCCATATATTTAAAACCTGGCGGAAAAAGACAGTACAATCAAAGGAATAAGTGAACAAACTTCTATATTGAAACTCCGACTTTTTGTCTCAAACTTTAGACTTAAATCTTGCCCTCCATACAAAAATCTTGCCCTCCATACAGTCTAATGCTGAGCATGTGAATACTCTATCTCAAATTTTTAACTTTGTACCTCAATGTAACAGATCGATGTGAAGTAAAACGTTTTGCTCAGCTGTGTGTACTGTAGCCTAATCAGCGGTCGTGAACGCGCATTGCACGTGCACCTACAGTACGCTCGTCTCAGCGCGAGGCGGGAACTGAACGCTCCTCAGCTCCTCATCTTCTACTTCTTCCTCATCTTCTACTTCCTCACTCGTTCAGCAGAAAACTCCCGTGAGTAAGCGTCTGTGTGTCCTTGTTTTGGGGAACATGATGGGAGAGGCTATATAATCTCCATTACAATTATTTTAGTTGCTATTGTACTAAAACTACGCTTTTAGCCGTACGTTGGAGTGTTATAAGACGGATTTATAGGCAGTACTTCATCTGACGTATCATAATTCCTTCTGTGAGTGGTTAAATGATCTGTTTTACATCATATGTGTGCTGTGGACAACGAGGAACAGAGTTGTTGCCAGAGATTATGGCACGCAGACACATTAATCTGGATTAGAGTGGCCATGCGGGGCAAACCCACGTGTCGTCCTCTCTTCAGTGATAAATTGGGGTTTATCCGACGACTGTAAAAAAAAAAAAAAGAAAAGAAAAAGGGTTTAACAGGGTTTAACGTTTTTTAGGAACACCACTACGCCATTTAGTTTACTAGAGTTGTTGTTAGATTGCTTTATAATCCTTTCGGTCCATGAATCCATCAGTTTTAGTTTAGAGTAAGTTTTTATTTTGTAATTAATGCTATTCAGTACGGATGTGTTTAAAACCCCAAACAACCTACACTTGTGACAGTTTTATTAAAGTAAAATAATTTTACTTTTTTATGAACGTTTTTATTTAATAATGCTCTCTCCGATTCATAGAGTGTTTTTGTCTTTTCTTCATAAGTTTTAAATTGATAAGCTAAGAAAAATACACAGTTTCTGCTGGGTTTTAAAATGTCTAAAATTTAAAGAGGTTAATTGATAGGCCTTAAAAAGTAAAAAATTCACTGTTCTAGACCCCAAATAATTTTCACAGGTTTTTGCGTAGTTTTTATTTCCATGTAAAGAGTCATGAGTAGGGTTGCCAGTATTTGAGAAAGCTTTCGCACATTCTCAAAAACATAAAAGTGATTGTTGCCAGATATGGACACAAAACTCATAAATGTACAAAATAAATCAAAATGCGATTGTAAGGGTTGCCAGAGTGAAAGAAAACATGCATGATTATGCATGATTACTTTTAAGTCTTAAAAGTGATTGTTGGGTTGCCAGGTATTGACACAAGACTCATAAATGTAAAAAAGAAAAAAGTAATTGTGATTGTAAGGGTTGCCAGACATTAAGAAAATAATAATAAATGCTCAAAAGACATAAAAGTGATAGTTAGCATTTTAAACAATTATCTTATGATATAGGTATTAAATTTTATTTTTAAATAAGACCTTATGAGACCTACAGAAACCCTGAATACAGAAGGCAGTGATACCTCAAGATACGAATGCTTCACGTTACGGGAAATTCAAGATACGAAAGGCCACGCAAAGAATCTTTTGTTTCATGATACAAAATAAATCAGTGATACGAAAAATGCAGTGCGGAAGACAACACCGGGCGTCATGTTACTGCATTCAATGCGCCACCAAATGTTCTGCTCTCCTATTGGTCAGTTCCAGCCCTGATGCTGATGACTATGGCTCTCCTCCGCTCCTCACTCGAAAGGTAAGGGTTGTTTTTTATTTTATTCTGTTTATATTGTTTTATTATTATTTATTAGATTTATAATGTGTACTTTTTGAAGACTCCTGCTTTATTTGTCTCTGGTTTTCCATGTTATTTTCAGTTTTGTTGTTTCTGTGTGGCTTGGAACGGATTAAGCGATTTACACGTAAAAGTTGCTTTGACATACAAAACATTCAGCATACGAAGGCCACCCTGGAGTGGATTTATTTTGTATCTTGAGGTATCACTATGCATCAAAATGTACATTAAAATCCTAACTAACTCTACTCTAAAACAAACTGGAAGCCATTGGAGGTAATTCAAGACTGGTGTGATGCGTCTATATTCATGAGAGTTGGTAAACATACATGTAGCAAAGGTCAGTTTCAAAGCAGACTTGTTCACTCAGAAAAATGAAGTGCATAGCAGTCAAAATAAGAGTGAATAATCTTCTGATTTAGAAGAAAAGGCAGTTGAAACACTTGGTTTATGCAGTCAGACCCTCTGGCATGTCCTCCTTGTTTTACATTTGGTTTATCTCCTTTTCTGCAAGCTTTGTCAACTCAAGTTGTGGAAGACCCCTTCTGATGAGTCAGGGGTGTTTAGTGACCCTTTAGTTTTCGAGCTTAAAAATCTAAAGCCTACACTTCTTATAACACGACTGTCTTCTTTTCTTACAGCTTGTAAACAGGCACAACCATACTTTTTAAGAGAAAATGAGTTTCAAGATTTTCTTTTGCCAACGTTTGGTACATTATTGATTTTTGGAGGTTTTTCTGGTTCAAAAGTTGGTTTTGTAAGGTTTTTTTGTGCAAATATAATTTTTTTGCTGGTTTATTTAAAAATTTTATTTCAAAAATAGACTTTTGAGGGATTGTTTTGTGTAAAAGTTTTGGGGAGGTTTTCAGTTCAAACATAACTTGTTTTTAGAGATTTTTTGTAAAAAATTTGTTGGGGAAGTTTTTCATTCAAATATTGATTTTTTTGCCATTTTTTGTTAAAAAGTAAGTTTTTCATTCAAAAGTTGGTTTTGGGGAGGTTTCAGTTCAAGTATTTTGAACTGAAAAACCTCCCCAAAACCAACTTTTGAATAAAGAAAAACTACCAATATTTTACATTTTAGTCAGAAAGCCAAAAAGCTACTTTTGAACCAAAAACCATTCAAAATAAATAGCTGTATCTAAAATTCCTACCAATTCCTACCAAAACCAATATTCAGAATTTGGTTTTATGGAGGTTTTTCAGTTCAAACACTTCTTATAACATTACCGTTTTCTCTTTTTACAGCTTGCAAACAGGCACAACCACCGAGAGGCCCTCAAACTGAGGAGCTACTTACATTAACTGATCACTCTCTGGACATGTCACGTAAGATCAAGAGCTCCTCCTCATGAGAGGTGCATCGTAAATTTATCTCCAACACGTCACAGACGGTATCTCCAGCACCACCACACAACGAACATGCACTGTGTGTTTCTGATCAAAGATGAGCAAGCGCTGACAGCAAAACAAAGAGACGGGCATCTCATTTAGAGAAGAGAGTGCAATGCATTTAGCTTGGAACTGCTGAAAGTGTTCGAGTGCACAAGAGGAAGCCTTCCTTAAGCTGATGCAGAGGCTGCTGGGATGTGAAGGATCATCTGGGATGGGTGTGAAGTATAAGTTAACTCTGGCGACGGGGCTCCTGGAGTGTCTGTGCTTCGCTGGAGTCGTGTTTGGATGGGCATCTCTTGTGTTCGCTCTGAAGACGGACGGATACTTTAATGATTTCTGCATAAACGTAACCGAAGCAGTCGGTGAAGTCAACTCTGGTGAACTTCTTCACAATTGAGGTGTTTTATTGTGTTATATTTCTGTGTTACATCTGCTTTTCTTTTTAGACTGCAGTCTGCAAGATGAGAACTTCTCTCTGGTTTTTACCGTGGCCTCCTTTATGAATAACTTCCTCACTCTGCCCAACGGGTTTTTCTACGATCACTTTGGCACAATGGCGACACGGTTTCTGGCTATGTGAGTTGAGATCCGAGCTACAAGAGGCGCTGTGATGGTTTGCTGTGGAGTCGAGTTCATCTGATAAAGAGGAGTGTGTTTGAAGAAGATAGCGGGCCAATGATGTATAAACTGACCTTTGTGCTTTTCTGCTGTTAAAGCATAAAACTAATATTCAGAGAATTATGTCAGTTCGTGTAAATAGGTTTCATAATTATAGCTAAGATTTTTATTCTCTTAAAAATGGTGTAATACTTGATTTCTTTGGTTCAAATGTTGGTTTTGGATGGATTTTCTTTGTTTAAAAGGCAGCTTTGGTGTGTTTTTGTTTTAAAATATAGATTTATGGGATTTTTTTTTGGTTCAAATGTTGTTTTTGCATGGACTTTCTTTGTTAAAAGGGTATACGTTTTGGGGATGTGTTTCCTTACAAATATATATTTTTGAAGATTTTTCCTGGTTCAAAGTGAGTTTTGCGGAGGTTTTCCAGTTCTAATATTGTTTGTTTAGGAATTTTTGTTCAAAAGTTTTAGGAAGGTTGTTTGATTAGAATATGTAATTCTTTTTTTATTTTATTGATTTTTAGAGGGATTTCTTGGTTTAGAAGTTGATTTTTATTTATTTATTTTTTCTGTTAAAATATTTTTTGTTCAATTATTAATATGCATTTTTAGGTTTGGCGGGCTTAATTACTGGTTTAGGAGTTTTTATCTGGCTCCAGTATAAGCGTTTAAACCTTCAGGTTTTTTTTTTTTGACTCATCACCTCAAATGTTGATCACATACTTTGTGGGTTTTGCTGTTGAACATTTTAAACTTGATGATTTTTGTAACATTTATTTTGTAGATTTCTTTACACCACTGGAACTTTTATCGTGGCATTCTCTAATAAAGGTAAATCTTCACTGTTTATTGTAATAAACACAAGGGCCAGCTCTGTGTTTAATCACTCTCTCGTCTTCCTCTCACAGCTCTCTCTGTGTTGCTTTTCCCTGCTCTGTCCTTCATTGCTGTGGGGGGAATTCTATTTCTGATGACAAATATGCAGGTACGTACAGCCATGACATCTTTATCACTCGTGAGTCACCGTGGTACTGATAATTGGTCTTCTCTTCAGGTGGGAAACCTCTTTGGCTCTCATCGATCTACAATTATAACGGTCTATAATGGAGCCTTTGACTCGTCATCTGTTATCTTTCTTATCATCAAGGTAAGCAAAACTGTCACATCTCTGTTCTTCATTACATCCACCCATCAATCACAACCTCATCGCTTCTTTATCCAGGTGCTCTATGAGAAAGGCATATCGCTCAGCTCCTCGTTCCTCTTCCTCACTACATGCAACCTCATCCATCTCATGCGTACTCTCTTCCTCATGCCCAAAACACACATTCCCTATCCCATACCACAAGACTACCAGTATGGGTGAGTGGTTCCATGCTGAGCAAACAGGAAGTGTTCGTTAGGAGTTCATTCATGGTTGGTTTTCTAACAGCAGATTTATTTTAAGGACGTTTCAATTATTTCCCACAAAATCTTTATGTATCATTTTACAACTATCTTGTAAGCTCTCATCAATTACGCTGGAAAAAACTTCATTGAAAATAGATTTCTGTGGTGACCTTGTTTTAAGTGGTCATGTTTTCACAATTGCATGTTTGTTCAGTGCCAAAATCTTTATTGGCTTTGAGTTGTTTTAATTAAAAATAACATATTCTGAACATTTTTTCTCTTTAGTGCAATATTTTTATATCAGTTTTTTCTTTCTAATATTTTTGTCAATGCAGAAGTCTTTGTTTTTCTTCAAAGAAATTTTTTTTCTTCAATGGGAAACTTTTCTCTGTTATGTACAGTAACTTTTATTCAAGAGAAAAACATTTTCTTCGCTTTTTGTCTTTGTTATGTTTTGTTAATTAGAAAAAAAGTTTTGTTTATATGAATGTATTTTTTTTTTCAATTAACAAAACCTTTTTCTTTGTAATAATTTGTTAAGAATTATTTTCCTTGATATAATTTTTTATTAGAAACACTTGTGCAGTTTGTTATTGAATGGAAATGTATTTTCTTTGAAAACATTGTTCATTTAATGTAATTTCATAAATGGAAAATCTTTTGATTTATATTTGTTTTTTATTTTTGTTGTGTCATTTAATGTAATTGTTTTCAATAAAAATAAACTTTTGTTAATTACTTTTTTATTTCATAAAATATTTTTTATTTGCTAAAACCTTTTTTAATTTAATGTAAAAAAGACATTTTTTTGCAGTCTGAGCAATAAAGATCACTTTTTGCCTCGACTCCTGCTCTTGCTCCCAACTACTGCATCGACCCTTCAGTCAGTATCAGAAGCCAGTTAGTTGTCCCAAAATAATTTGATTAATTTTTAAAGAAAATTCAAACCTTAAATACAGATATTAAATATTTATTAAATGATAAAGTTTCTAAATATAAAAAAAATCTTCATATAAAGATTCAAGTTTTCAACTTCTCCTCCACCTCCACCACTTTTTTATTTCCAATTTCTTTGTCTATTTTCCATTTCTTTAATGCTTTAACAGACTTAGAGCTCTCCCTAAATCATCAATCTTTGATTTTTTTGGTAGAAAAAAACCAGAAATATTAGTGTTGCTTTTACTTAACTAATTTAATTTTAACATTTTTAAAATCTGTTGTCTGTGAACATAAGTAGTGTATGAATAACTTTGCACAAGAAAGCTAAAATAGCAATGATTGTTTTCAGAATAAGCTGTACTAAATCTAACAGCTACAATGTGGAACAATACGAGGCGAGCCGGGAGGAAAGTTCAGCCGCAAGAAAAAGTCTGGAAGATGATTCGCTGGAGACGGACTCCCTACATCCGTCAGATAACTCTGAGAAAGGTGCTTCTTGATGCTCGAAGATCTGTCATTAGTAGAAAACAATACCGAATCATCAGGGAAACTGGAAGATGTACAGTGACTGGCGTGTCTTCTGTTTGCAGACAGTTTCAGGAGCTGTGTTTTGTCCTGGTTCTTCCTGTGGCATCTCGTCTGGCTGTCAGTCATGCAGCTCCGTCATTATTTCTTCATCGGGACTCTGAATCCAATGCTGAACAGACTCGCCGACCAAGACCCAGTCACAGGTGAAGCAATCAGGGTTCTAGAAAGCTGCCTCAAAATGCTGCATACACCGATAAGTCAAATCTGTAGATTGTATATTATATGGACGTAGCAAGTGCAATATTTCGTTTGAACGGGAGAGCAGTAAAAAATGGGCGTAGCCAGCCTTCACCAGTATTTAACTGCATCACTACCCGGTAACCGTTAATGGGGCCAGAGAGGCGGGGCATGGGTGTAGCGATCTGATTGGCTGAATGGTTAATTTAATAAATCTAAACAAAGTAATTTTAAAATAATTCACCCCTCAGAGAGTTCATAAAGGTCAGAACTAATGATCTGAACTAAACAGCACCAGGGTGTAAACATGATTTTTCAGCTCCAAAGTTGGGCTCCAACCTGATTGCTTCTGACCCCCCCCCTTGCGGCAAGTCTAGGTACTGCAGTTCAGTCACTTCCGATTACACAGATTACACCTTGGTCAAAATAATTTTCCCACTTATAGCCATCAAGCTAAAGTACCCATAGCAGTCATAGAGTTGTTGTTGTTTTTTTGAAAGATGCACATATGCCTTTCACACCTTCCATAACATGCTTTTATGCACAGTTCTTCTAGGGCAGATATACAGTGTGCTGTCACTATTTGTTCTCGCTGCCAGAACGTCACATGATTAGTTCCAAACAATCCCTCAGCACCATCACTCTTCATTGGTTCCCATGGAACAGACCCTTCGCGATTGCAGCAATTACAATAATTAAAGAAATAAACTGGGTATTTTTACACTTTAACTTTTAATCTTTATTCATAGCTTACATTGAGAGAGGTGAATAGAATAAACACTGTTTAATCATTAGATTTTGGAGAGATAAATAAAGAGCCCTTGGGTGCATTTTTTTTGGCCGAATAAACGTGAATATTTCTCATCTGCATCATCCTTCATGTTCTACTCCAGCACTATGTATAGAAATACTAATAATCTTTTATATTTATCGGCTGTTTTGTGTGTTTTATGTTTTTAATTACTCCAATGTAATAGATATTCCAGCTTGTGTTTATATCTTGTATTGTGTTAATATCTGTGGTGACAAATACATTTCTATACATTTATTTGCAGGGCAGGACTCAAAATCTTTTTACATATTAAATAGAAGTAAATAAATAATGCCAACTGCATTTACTCCAAAATCAATTAAAAATAAACGTTATTAAAGACATCTCCCACTCATTCATTATATATTATAGGCTTTAAATACTTTGTTATTAATATAAAGTATGTAATATTTAATGTAACTGCAGATTTTTAGGGTTTTATGTTCATTATCTTCTCTTACATTGTGTGGCTAGCTAGTAAGCTCAGCGAGCTCACACTGTTTCTCCTTCGTAAGGCTGCACCTGTACCTGTATTGAAAAGCTGATTTACACTGAGATATCGATTCAGGCTTCATAGAAATGATTGGAGATTCAGCGCTTACCTGACCAACATTTGGAACTAACCACACCTCCATTACTCAGATGTAGGTGAGAAAAAAGGCTGCCATTTTTCCCTGTAGGACCCTCTGCAGCTGACACAGCTCATATATATCTACCGCTCTGTAGCTCAACGTGTCCATTTAATGAGCCCGCATCAAATGCAAATGTCTTGATATTTGTTTTTATTTCCTTCTCATTCACTTTCTTTTAGAAACCAACATGACATCGTGATGACTTAAAGAAATATAATATCTTAGTATGAAAAACTTAGTATCTCACACAGGCAAGCACGTGCACATGCATGAGGCATCCAAAACAATAATTACCAAATCAACTTTGCTATAGATTTTTACACAATAACAAACAGAATTAGACATATACCGTGTGCGCCTTTATGGACAATATGTAGCTGAAAATTTCCTTGAGCTTAGTCAGACGTCCATGTCATGTCATCATTCTCTCTCAACTAAAATTAACGCTCATCATCCGGTTGTCATCTTGCAACACACATGCCAAAATAAAAGTCCTTCCAAATAACGGCATATATATAAACATTTATACAAACTATTAACATAGAAATACCTGTGTATTTCATTACACGCTCTGGTTAAGGATATTTGGGGATCTGCTTTGTGAATAATGCGATGCGCTGTGTAGAATGTGTTCAAGGTCGACTGACCTTCGGGAGACATTCATGGCTGAACCAACTATTGTATTTTTCATATCTTAAACATGAAACTTTCTCTTAATTCTTTATTTATAAATATTTTGCCAATATTTTCCAAAACAGTGAGCGAGTACACCAATGCGTTCGCCTTCACTCAGCTCTGCGGTGTTCTCTGCGCCCCCTGGAACGGCCTACTGATGGACAGACACAGGAGAAAACCTCTTGAACCAGGTCGGAGGACATGTAGCAAACATCTGACCCTCTGCTGGGTTTTGCTTCTAGTTTCTCACTCTTTGACTTTTTGAAGGTGTATCCGAACAGGAAGCAGACCTGCGCTCGAGTGTCCTGTCACTCCTCCTCACCGCTCTACAATGCTTGTTGTTCTCTATCTGTGCTAGCGTTCCGTTCCTCCCCTTGCAGTACGTCACGTTCATCCTGCAGGTCCTCAACCGATCCTTTCTCTACGGAGGGAACGCTGCGTTCCTCAGCATTGCGTAAGAGAATGTTGAGTTAGACTGTTGTCGACTAGATCTTTATTTAAAATTGTGATGAACTGTAGGTTTCCTGGCCGTCACTTCGGGAAGCTGTACGGTGTAGTGATGTCACTGTCGGCGGTAGTGTCGCTGCTGCAGTATCCCTGCTTCGCCCTGAACAAGCTGCTGGGAGGAGACCCGCTCTATGTAAACCTCACATTCACTCTCCACTGTCTCAACAGGAATTTGGTTGAATTAATTTTCTGACTCAAGTCATGCACATCATACACTCTATTTTTTTACTCAAAATATAAGTATTTTTTTTCTCATTGTCTTAAAAAACCTTGTTAAACTTAACTTAAAGAAAACATGATGGTTTAACCTACAAATGATGTGAAACATTTCAATAAATCAATTCATTAAATGTAAGAGAAAGCTTTTATGTTTATGAAAAACAGCATTTCTGCATTCGCATCGTTTAGTAGGGTTCGAAAGAATTTCAACCTATTCCGCGTTCACCGCATGCCTCAGCATTGACGTTAGTGTTTCTGCACTGTTAAATGTGTCTGCTCGACTGCTATCCCGACATTATAAATCAGTCTGATCGAGCGCTGACATCAGGGTGCTTTTGACTGCGCTTTTTAACATAAAAATCACAATATTCCAGGGATATCAAACAGACAAGCCACATCTGACCCAGCAGCTGGTCCAGTCGGGCACACAAGATTATTTTGGGACTTATTAATATATTCTAAAGCTTCAATATGGTTCATTCACGACTGACTGAGTTCGTAATTCCGCTAAAATCTCAGTTGTAAATGCTCTTCCGGTTTCAGCTTTCAGATAGAAGTGTTGTGTTGATAGCGTGAGTTTGTTTTTTAAAGAAGTGTCCACAGATCAGTGTGATGTCACCATACTACTGTACCATTGTGTGTTAATTCATCACAGTTCTGAGGTTAGATCCTTTTATTCAAGCTAAGAATAAAAATGTATACTTCCATGGCGATTGTGTAGATAAAGAGCATAAAAAATGTGCTTATAACAAAGTAATAAAAAATATATTACATATTATTTAATGAATACAAATGTAGAAAATTAAATAAGCCTTTGACGACAAAAATGCAAACCTTTTAATAATTGCATACTTGATTTAATCAATGCTGTCACCTCTTCATTACAGTTATTTGTTAAATAATGTCTTGTAAATCTTTCTCCAGTCATCAGATCACCCATAAAAAGCCAGCTTTTATATATTAATACCATACATTTCATCATATTTGTCTATTAGGTACATGACTATATAACTAAGTAAAACTAAAAAAAAATTTTTTAGCAGTGTCTACCATGGCAATTTTTTTATTCTTTATTTTTCTTTTTACCTCCAATCAATTATCTTTAAACTGTGTGAGTTTTTGGTTTCTTTGTATTTGTTTCTTCTGTATTGTGTTCTTTCTGTATTCTCCCATCTTATTGCCATATTTATCATTCCGTGCACTCATTAACATATTTAAAGGTGTGTAAAAGCCGGGAGGAGATTTGCTCAGTTTGTCATGAAGTGGAATGTACAAAGAGAATATCAAAACAGATATTTTGTGCACACAGATTCCTTCATACGCAATGTTTTAGTGAGAAATTTTCACATTTCATGACACCCGTGTCCTATCAGGGGATTAGTGACGGATACGTGTTGTATTTATTTTTTTCTCCCTCTACAATCTAGAAATTGGCTTCAACAGATTTAGTGAATGAATGAAAAACCTGCAGAGAACCTTTTTCTCAGTTCTTGGTTTCCACCAAGTTTATTGATCAGTTATGTTGTTATTCTTCATGCAGGTGAATGTCATCTTGACCGTGTTGACTCTACTGGCCTTCATCCATCCGGTCTATGTGTTCCTTCACTGCCGAGAGCTGGCCAAGCAGAGACAGAACTCGCAGAACATTTCAGAAGCTGCTCTACAAGAAACAGCAATGTATTGATTCCAGCCACCTCCACCGAACAAGCACTTGAGAGGACGGCAAATCTGCCTAGGCCTTAGCTTTTATAAAGGGAAATAATTTCATTACTGTGTTTTTAAAGACCCGGACACTAAAATGAGTTCAACATAATGTTTTATTTACAGTTTTTATGAGTACAGAAATAAACTGATAATTAAACACAATGAAACGGAGATATCACGTGGGCGTCAGAAACGGTGATTCGAGAAACGAGGGATTTCTATCGTTGTCTTAAAGTCATTAAACTAAAAACTTTCCCACACACAGGGAAAACATTCAACACGGCTTCTCAGAAGAACTGTAGATCCATTAGCTCTGTTTTTTTTTTAACAATCTCAGTTTTAAACATTGTCCAGTGTTTGTTTCATGTGTTTTTGACATCTTTTTTTGCACTAATCAGGCAACTAAGTTGGTACCAAAACGTTGTGTATGATGTAATACATGAAATAAAGTAGTGTTTTTTTGTGTTCAGAGAAGCAGATGGATTTAAATAATGACACAGTAGTTATCGAGTATTTCTCTCTTCACAGTAGAAGTTGGCAAACTGCTGCTAGTCCTTCTTTCCACTTGTCCTCAGAGTTAGCGAGACATCATCCGGACAAACTCTGCAGAGGGTAAGATCGAAAAAAAGTCACAAACAAACTTCGATTAACTTCATCTCATTTAACTTTGTTTTTCTAATACAGTTTCATCTACCCATCTCATTTTACTAGATAAAGCATTCATGGAAAGATAGAAATATACATTTTTCTTCGCTAGTGCAGTGTCAGGGTTTCTTTAAAAAGTCTAAAATTTCAAAGCACCAATTTTAGGTTTCAAAATGTTGTAAATTCAATGTTCTCAGTCTTAAATCTTTTTTCACAGGTCTTATTTTTCCTATGTCCATGTAAAGCTCATGTGAAATGTGTGTTTGCTGTTGCTTGGGGTTGCCAGAGATTGAGAAAATGCTCCTATATGCTAAAAAAAGTAATAATGATAGTTATGGTTAGTCAGAGAAAATGCAACTAAATACTTAAAAACCAATATTCGGATTGCCAGACTAAGCTAAACTTTTGGTAAAAATTCAAAAACACAAAAGTGGTGTTTAACACTGCTTTTGAGAAAGTCTCATATACATTTAAAATCGTAAAATCAGAAAGTGTAGCAGAATTTGTTTGAATGTCAGAACTTGAATGTGCAGACCCAGAAAAATTAACGTAAAGGGTACTCATTAAATCATTACTGGCATTGTAGGATGCTCAAGGCTCATTAATACTACGCATTTTCGCACAGCTTAAGATGACTAATAAAATCAAAGTTGTACAATTTTTTTTTTACAATTTTTAAAAATTGTTTTACTTTAAATCAGAAAAAAATACAGTGAATTTGATTTAAACTTTATTTAGTAAAACAATGGGTAAAAACAATAGTTGTGCATATTGTTTGGAAAAAGCCTGGTTGTAGAAATGTAATATAAAAATTATAAAGGAGAGGCTGCTTCTATTGTCTGCCCACTGTTTCTCAACAGATCTCCGCCGTTCCTCAGCTGGCATTTGAGAGCTAGCAGACAGGTCGAAGTGAGTTTTATAAAAAAAGAAGTATATTTATTCCAGGCTTCATGACTGTCTTATTTTGAAGTAGGCACTTCGCTGTTGCTGCTTGGATCACAGGTAGCCTTTGACACTCAAATTACATATGTGGTGTGAATGACCAGGTAACACTACAATAACAATATAAATCTGACAAAATATTCAGTCAACCAGCTTGTATACATTTTTTAGACTGCTGCTACAGTGTGTGAATGCTCTTTCAGGTGCTATGACGTGTGCCTGGCTGAAAAAAAGTTTGCAAATTGTATTTTTGTGTGTGCGGTTCAGATTTTTTTTCTCTGCGTTTCGCAACAAAACTAATTGATTATCAAATTAGTGAAACTCTTTTAGTAATCGATTTTGAAATGTTAAAATGTTGCAGCCCTAAAACAGTTGAGACAGAGACCTTCAAAATCCACTTGTCCGTCTCCGTTGAGGTCGACATCTCTGAGAATCTCATCGATCTCTCGGTGGTTGAGTTGCTCTCCCATCAGCTTCTTCATGGCTTCTCTCAATTCAGCCAGGCTGATCTGACCGTCGCCGTTGGAGTCAAACTGAGAGAAGGAGATCAAATATGAGCTCGGCTTATCTACAATCAGAAGTTTGCTGATCTGGATGCTCCAGGTCGATGTGTACTTGAGAATGAAATATTAGGAACTTCACAACGATTTTGAGATAACATGATTGCAAAGGAAACCTCTCTGAAAGCATCTCTCAGTTCTTTCACTCCAATCATGTCTGCGGTCTCAGCCAACATTTTCGGTCCCATGAGGTCCACAAAGTCCTCAAAGTCCACTCGACCCCCGCCTGGTAACCACACAGGTTATGTGAACAGCTCAGACAAGTTTCAGAGATGGGCTTGAGATTATCTGGTAATCACTCACAGATCTGCTGGCTCAGCTCGATCAGCTCCATTTCGGTGGGCATGTAGCCCATAGTCCTCATGCACTCGCCCAGATCCTTACAGGTGATGAAGCCATCTTTGTCTTTATCAAACTCTTTGAATGCCTCTTTAAGTTCTGTGTGCGAGTGAGAAAGCGAATGGTGGATGTATTAAGCCATTTCCAAAGTTTATTTAAATTTTTTTATTTCAAGAAATTAAAGACTGTTCCAGTCTAGCTGCATATACTCTGTTGACATACAGTGTTTTGTGTTTTTTTTTCCTTCATAGCATTTATTAATAATTTTTTCTGATATGGTATGAATGGAAAACCAAGTGAAGTATAGCTTCAATCAGGGATTTAGAACTCAGAGCAATCTGGCACAGCGTCCGTTGAGGCCAGTACCTTTTTTGTAATTTATGTCAGAGACAAATTTGAGGAAAAATTGTAATATCTCAACACAGATTTAAAAACTGGTTGGGTTTTTTCCAGTTTGTGTTTCTGTTTGACAGATCCTATAAATAGTTCTGCAAATCTATTTATTTTTGTCATCTGAATAATTTTTTTTATATATATAGATGGAGACATTTGGATGATGAATTTGAGGATAACGGTATTGTATGACTTTTTCTTCTTACCGCTATTTAATGTCTCACCAAAGTCAAACCATTCACAAAATCAAAAATGTACCTTTACAGTAGCTAGTTTGTAAATAGTTAAAGTGTGAAGCTGTTCACAGTTAATTAGAAACAGTGTAAAAAGTTTAAGACTTTAAGAGGACAGAAACAATCATGTTATTAGTAAGAGATATGGTGGCTAGGGTAAAATGTATGGTTGCTATGGAATGGTCAGTGACATCATATAACGTTCTCCTTTTCAATATGAGTTATAAAGCTCAATACAGTGTTAATTCGTTTCCTAAGCTGTGAAATAGGTCCTGAAAATTGTTGCTAGGGTAAATAATCTGTTGTTTTGAGGAGTTTAGTGACATCAAATAATGTTTTCCTTATCAATATGAGTCATATAAACCAACCCCCATGTCTTAACTCTTTTCCTAAACTGAGAAATAGATGAGAAAATGGTTGCTAGGGTAAGTAGTCTGGTTGCTATGGAGGGGTTAGTGAAAAAATTCAACCTTGACACTATAAGCAACATAGCACAAGCCCTGTGTTTCCAGTTTGTTTTGTATTTAATTTTGGCAGTCATTTCAATTAATTTTCAATGGCAATGTTAAGTCAACTGTGGTGTCTGACTTCCTCTAGAAACCAGGAGTCAAATACTTTTCCCCCTTGCTTGTTAGTGTTGTGAGTTTTTAAGAGATTCTCAGTCTGACAAATTTGGACCTGATGTTAAGTCAATGGGAAAAAGTTCCTGCATTTGCCATGATTTCCCAGAATCCTTTAGTGTTACCAGTAAGAGGAGATATGGCAACCTCAGTCAGACCAGTTTGAAATCAGTTTGTGTTTAAGAGGAGATTTGAAAAAGAATACAAAAAGCCAAGCTACGACACCTCACAACTAACATGTCAAATAAAATGGAAGAAACAAAACACAAAGATACAGTAAAAGAACACAATAAGACGGAACAGTAATGAAGCACATGAATGTGGGGCAAAAATCAACCAAAGTTACGACACAGAACAAATGCATTAATTTGATCAGGAGTTATCGAGCAGGGACAGGTGCAAGGACTTAAGTCCTGATCAACAGCGAACACAAGGCCATGAAAAATGAAAGCATGGAATCAAACCTAAAGCTTGGAAAGAATAAAATTCTAGCGAGCGTAAAAAAAAACATAAACTTCAAAGCAACTGAGCTCTCAAATAAAACACGTACAGGGATAAACAGAGTAGAAGTCAATGGCTAGAATCTTACTTTGAAAAGAAATGGATTTTGGTGTAATTACTTTAGCACTTGCAATGAGAAGTGCTGCATGACACAATTTTAGAATTTCTCCATGCAAGAGACATGATTCAATTAACATTTTTGCCATGATTTATACCTTTAAATGAAATTTGAAAAGCACCACAGCGACTGGAGCTAGATAAGGAGTATACTGATTGATTCATGTGGATGGAACTAGAGCGGTTATTAAGGGGAAGAAGGGATTTCGTTTGATTGATGGAAGGGTTTAAGTGATGCACACTTTATTGGTTTCAGTACCTTCCATTTCCTCTGGCCGTAGATCTCTGTCCTGCATTGGGCATGAGTTTCAAACGCACACATAAAAAGCAAACTATTAGGACAAACAGACAGAAATGTACATTTAAGAACACCCACAATTCTCAGATAATTCCCATAGGAAACCCTCTGACGGCTGCATTACATGTAAAGTTATCTAAGGATAGAGAAGCACACATGGGATGGCGTGGTGGAATGTAGCTCTTGTTCTAGGAAATAAACCTCTGTCAGTAAAAAGAACAAACAGAGCAGAATCTACATGTACACATTACATAAGTCTGATAATAACAGCTAGAGTGGTTTGGATTTGAAACTGATTTGGACTGAGCCTGTATTTTGGCACAGGCTTGCCTGAACATGTCCACACAGCTGGAGTCAGTGTTTAGCCTGATTACTTGTAGCAGCAGGAATTGGCGTGCATGAAGCTAGCAGCGGTCTTGTAAGGTCATAGATTATCAGCGTCTTTACCAGGCAGCAAACAGAGTCCAGTGAAATATATTATGGGCATGTTTTTCCTTTCCTTTTTCACAAAAATGTGTTTTAGGCTACATTCAGACTACAGGTCTTAATGCCCAAATCAGTTTTTTTTTTGTGAAATCCGTTTTTTTTAGTTGGAGGGGGGGGTCTTTCACAATAACTACAAATAACATGTTCCTATCATTTTCTGTGTGATTGAAACAAGGCTCCAACGTAACACGCATGCGCTGAAGAGGAAACTACGTTCCCAAAATGCACTTCTAACAGATGTAAACACTGTATTGATGGGATGTTCAGATAATTTTACTGACTCGGATCTTTAAGTCTCATTTAGAAAAATGAACAAATCTTTTTTTCGAGTCATTTCATTAATTTTATTAAAATACCATTAAAATGTTGTATGTTCCTTACTAATACATTTACTATACACAAATGCGAATCACACTACAAATAAGACAAAACCAGAGTGCTATTCTGAGTCTTTTAGTTTGGTTCACATCACCTCTGATCTGTCTTTAGTTTTAAGTCTCATTCGTTTTACACATTACTTCTCTCTGAGGTTAACGAGTGTGGTCCGGGCCGAGTCCTTTGGTTCCCTAATATTTACCAACGCAATATAAGCGGGAAACCTAAAATATTAGTTCTTCTCCCGAGTCCCTTTGTTCTTTTCCTGTTCTGGCTCTTGACCGCTCCGTAATGTTAACCAATACAGTATGAGCGGAAACAGAAAAAGATTAGTTCTTTTTTCATTAATGATGAAGGGTTACACTCGGAAAAACACAAGGATGTTGCATAAGTGCCACTGAACGAATCCCTCTCCGACACATTTTGTTCTTACGGAGTCATATTAAAGACTGGTTCAAAAAGAAAACGAATCGTTCATGAACGACCCATCACTAAAACACTGAAGCACCTGCTCTCTGGAACTCTCGAGGCTTTGTAGGCGTGAATATCTAATCAGACCTAACTTTATTAGTATAAAACAATATTAAAAAAAAAATTGAGATGGAAAAGAACACATTACAGTGTAGTCCCAGAACCAGAAGAGTTAAAAGTGTTTGGATAACAACTGCAACTTTATTAAGCTTCTAATGTGTCGGTGTTTAAGTTTAGCTTGATGCTTTAAAACCCAGATGAATGGAACTTGGCTGTTTAAGCTGTCCTGAAAATATCAGATACAAGTAACATGGGTCACTTTGGGCTGCATCAGGTTGAAGCAGCACATCACATATCAAACACATTTGGACCTTCAGCTAAAAAAACAAAAAAAACATCAGAACTAAAAGTTGGATAGCTTGGCAAACAGGTCCGTAGAATTTTAAATCCAAACATACAAAGATATGCTAATGCTAACAATCTAGCACCCATTTTAAGCATATTCACAAGATTCCCGTCAGTGCTTTATAATGCTGAAAATATCGCAGCTCGAAGATGCAGTTTTCCCTTTTGCGTTTGTTTGTGTTTTTGTAAATGATATCACAATCTGTTTAAAAATGCTCAGTGTACAAGGTTGGATTGCATGATGAATATAAAAAAACAGCTGTGTAAATACGCACAAAAGTTTGTCCAAAGTCAAATATGCAGTTAACTTTAGGTTTGCAATGAAACCATTCACTAAACATAGAGCACTCATTCTTCTTTCAAGGTACTGGCTGATACTGATTCCTGTTTTTGGGATTGTTTCAGTTTTCCAAATATCAACAAAGTGACTCTATGTTTTTGTACAGCTGCTCTGTTTTTTTTCAACTGTAACTCTTCTCAGTATCCAATCATTTCCACAACCAAACCAAGAGCATGATGCAATAATTATAAATAAATTATTCTATAAAGTGGTCAGGGTTGGTTTACAGAGAGCTAAGTGTACTACTAGCAGCCACATCTTCTTGCTCTCTAGTATGTTTGATTTGTTAATCAAATAACTCATATGGTAAGTACTTGTCTTGTCTTTAAACAATGCGTTCAGGCTGTCCTGCATGATTTTTCATTATTAAAAAAAAAAATCTTGGTGCAGGGTCTTTGCATCGGCTTTGGTATAGGTGTATTTTTACAAGTTTGAGTTTCTGAGACCAATATCAGTGCAACCTTAATATCAGGTATTGGAGTCTATTTCTAAAGATGTGCTTCAGAAAAATCATGTTTTATAATGCAAAAAAAAAAAAAAAGCATGGTTTGAGCTAAAAATTGGTCAATAGAAAACGTACTTAATATCCTTAATATCGTCGACTAAAATCAAAGCAGTTGTGAGTCTCAGACTTCGTTGAGATTTGTATTTTTCCACCAGAAGAGTTTTCTTCGGGGGTGTTCTGCTCTTTTATTGACTTGAATGCCAGAGAACTTCTAGTGGCTTTCTACCTGTGCAAATACCTTTAGTTTGGGACATTTTCTATATTTATAATTCATTATTATACATCTTGGGCACTGAACCCCAATTTATGCAACCATTATATCTTAAATTTTCATTGGGTGCTGTTTCATGTGTGTGATTTACAATTTGCCTTTGGGTGTCCATTATTTCTTGTAAAAATGTCAGTTGCCAAAATTTGGAAATAATGGCATATTAAATGAGATTAAAACAGTATTTATGTTGCTGTAATTGACTAAGCATAATTAATCAGACCAGGCTAATACCGATCATCCTCGCCCTGCTGCTTAGCAGATAAGTCCTATCTAGTGTTTTACTTTATGATATCATTTAGGTAAAACGGCTTTAGATGAAAAAAATATGTCACAAAGTATTTCATGGAAATGTTATTGCATTTAAAAGCAATGGCTCTGGTTTTAAGCCTAAAGAGATGAAAAGGATTATCTTATGGATGTAAACATTGATCTGAAACAATTCGGTTACTGTAAAACTGCAGGGCTGCTTACTTTTTCCCGCTGATCTCATTCAAGATCTAATAATATATATACAACAATACTAAAACATTTTTCAGTCAAGTTCATTTAACTTTTTTATCATCATCAGGGCTGTGTTCTACTGTCAATGCAAATGATTAATTTTGATTTATTTTAGACCTCACGACAAACGCAGCTGAACAGTCAGTGACAAATAAAACTAAATATAAAAATATTTTATAGAAATAACTATGCATTTGTTTAAACACCCAAACCTTAATAAAGGAAAGGAAAATGCAACTGTTAATGGGTTCAAATATCCAAAAAAGTATAAGTGCAACTACGCATCAGTTCATAGATCTAAATCTTAAAAGAAAAAAGTGTAATTGTGCAAGTCTAGAGCTTGTGCATCTCTCTCTCTCACCCAGTGTTTCCCTGTCCGGCTCTACTGCTGTGCTATATGTTAAAGGCTAAAAAAGCCAAAACGTTTTTACTTAATAAATAATCAGCCTGGGAGTCACGGTGGCGCAGTGGGTAGCACGATCATCTCACAGCTAGAAGGTTGCTGGTTCGAGCCTCGGCTGGGTCGGTTGGCATTTCGGTGTGGAGTTTGCATGTTCGCGTGGGTTTACTCCGGGTGCTCCGATTTCCCCCACAAGTGAAAAGACATGCATTATATGTCAATTGGATAAAAACAATTGTCCATAGTGTGTGTGTTTGAGTGAGAATGAGTGTGTGAATGTTTCCCAGCGATGGGTTGTGGCTGGAAGGGCATTTGCCGCATAAACCATATGCCAGAAGAGTTAGCGGTCCGTTCCGCTGTGGCGACCCCGAAAGGGAAGAAAGCCAAAAAGAAAATGGATGAATGGATGGAAAATCAACCTTATAAACTTGCTGAACACTGTGTACAAAGGATGAGGCATTTATGAATTCTTGAGGGATTTTCAATGCAAGAATAAGCTAATTTTATAAAAATTACAAAATCAAATCAACCCCCTAATGCTAAATGCTAAATATTCATAAATAAAGGCTGTCTATAAAGTAATTGTCTGTTAACTTAAAATGATGTTTATAGTGTTTATCCCAGTTTTTGGGAATGCAAAATTAAATGAGGTTAATCTTCTAATTAACATGAGTTGGGAAGGAGCTTGGCTGATATTTGGCAATCAATGTTATGATCCCACCTACTCAGCACAACAGTCCCGAACCATCACACGGACAGCGCGCCTGGTACGCTTCTCCATTGCTCGCCGACCTGCTTGCGATACTAGGCAAATATGAGCAAGAGTGAAGTTGTGAAATTAAATACATGTTAATAAAGGGGTTTAAATGTGTGAATGGATTGAATGGATACGTTTTGACTTATATTTATGAACTAGGTAGCCATTAGTTGATGCTTAGATAATTCACTATATTGGGTCTTCAAATTAAAGTGTTACCCAATATAGATAAAAGCATCAAAGACTAAGGATTGTGAGAGTATGCAACAATTGAAAACCGGATTAGAATCAATGACTTCCCCCAATAGCAAGGCTCCCACCAAACATTACTTAAAGCAACACAAAGAATGGATTACTTTTAAAGTATAGTTTTTTCCTCTTAATTGACCATGGAGTGCTCCTAAAAGAGCAAATTCTTTGAGTTGGTTTTGAAAGGTGCAACGGAATGTGACAGGGAGTCAGGGTCTGAGTGAAGATGGATCTCGCAGACAGTGATGGTGAAAAATTCGTCGATGGAATGAAGGTGTTTGAGAACGCTGGTCTGGTTTGTACATACGAGCTGAGAGTGCGCGAAGCTCTGCCGGAGGAAGACGCAAGCAGGGCCCACAATGTTGTGTAGCATGGTACAGTTCTGTACTAGAGCGTTTAAGGGTTCCTCAAACTGCTGTCGGTTCCTCGGCTCCTCCTCTTCCTCGTCCTCAGCTGCCGCATCGACGCTCCCTCCTAACATGCCCTTCGCCAGGGGGATGGGGCTGGGCTGCAGGGGCTGGGCGCCCTTTGCAAAGGGACTGGTTGGTTAGTCTTTACTTGCTAACAGTAAAGGTTGTATCTGCTGCATGTACATCATCAGGCTACGAGATGAAGAATGTACCTAAGATCTAAAGAAAAAATCTTAGCAGATGGTTTAAATTAAACCTTCTTTGTCACATGGTTTTTGAGCTCTATTTTCCAAATTTGGTGACGGACACACAGACAATGATTCAGAGAGATAGACATAGAGACAGGGATTCAGAGAGAAAGTGATTTAAAGCGACAGCGAGACAGGCTGAATAAGAGACAAGCATAGAGAGAGAGAGAAACAGTGATATAGAGAGGTAGTGAGTCAGAGAGATAGGCAGAGAGAAAAAGTGATTTAAAGCGACAGTGAGACAGGCTGAATGTGAGACAAGCATAGAGAGAGAGAAACAGTGATAAAGAGAGGTAGTGAGTCAGAGAGATAGGCAGAGAGAAAAAGTGATTTAAAGAGAGACACTGAGAAAGTGATTTAAAGCGACAGTGAGACAGGCTGAATGTGAGACAAGCATAGAGAGAGAGAAACAGTGATAAAGAGAGGTAGTGAGTCAGAGAGATAGGCAGAGAGAAAAAGTGATTTAAAGAGACACTGAGAAAGTGATTTAAAGCGACAGTGAGACAGGCTGAATGTGAGACAAGCATAGAGAGAGAGAAACAGTGATAAAGAGAGGTAGTGATTCAGAGAGATAGACAGAGAGAAAAGGTGATTTAAAGAGACACTGAGAAAGTGATTTAAAGCGACAGTGAGACAGGCTGAATGTGAGGCAAGCATTCTGAGAGAGAGAGACATAGAAAAAGAGGAAGTGATTCAAAAAGAGAGAGAGAGAGAGAGACAGACGGACAAACAAAGAGACAGACTGTCATATACTCTGAATAGATAAACACTTATTCAGAGAGACAGGCAGTCAAAGAGACATATAGACAGAGCGACAGACGGTGGTGATTCAAAAAGAGAGACCGTTAAACAGGTCAGACAGATGTCAAAAGAGCTATGTTTTAAATGAACTAATAACTTACAATTCATGCTCTATTGTCCACAATTGATGTTTAATACTGTAATTTACACTCTGGAGAAAAGTTATATCATAGATACAGATTACTCTTTAATTAAAGAAAACTGTGCTCTAAAGTTAGGTATGTTTCCTGTGAGTTTTGGCAATTAATACATTTCAGAGTAAATAAATAGGATTCCTACTCTAAATAAAATTTTGTCAGATTTCAAACAAACATTTGTTAATGCATATATCAGTTGTAACCGGGAATGGCAGCACCAGGAAAGATTTCAGCGCTGAATGGAGGGAATTCTCGAAATGCAGGACTTTTTTGATGAGTCTGGTGTAATGTTCCCAAAAGTTAAACTATTTTATTTTTGAAAGCAAATGTGTTCAGAGTTTACTGTACTTGATGTTGAAGTCAAACCGCAGAATTTTCCCTTTAGTTATTTAATTAAAAGTAAATATTTTGGTCGTGTTGAATAATTATGTTTGACAGCTAAATGTCCATAACCAGCTGGACATGATGTTGAGGACAAATTGTAATCTAAACGAAAATGTCAATTAATAGATATATTTTAAACAAAATCGCCATCAGTACTTGAAATCAAATTTTTTTTTTTTTATTATTAGAGGACAGTTTTGCACACAGCTCTAAATGTTTTTACATGTTAATTGCATTTAACAATGTGTAATGTATTTAACAATTCCACTTGTCTGCAAGTATACTAAGTAAATTGATATAATAGGAATTTAAACTCGAATGTGAATAGCAATATTCAATTATCTTAAGTTAACCAAAAAAAGCTCTCTTCACTGTCTGAATTTTTTTGTAAATATATTTTTTGAGCCGTTTACTTTGACCGACAAAAGATGAGGAGAAAGTGCTTTAAAATCAACTAATTTTATTCAAAAGATCAACATTTTTAACATATTTTATTTATCATAATTGAGTAGATCTATTCTCACTTTGCTCCAGTGATCTTTTAATACAAATACCAAACACAAACTGATAGAAAACCAACCAATTTCCTTACAAATATCCTACATTCTTATTTAAGCATCCTGTTTACAACCAATCTATGTGAAAACACCTCATAAAACTCTGAAAACCATGCGACAGTGAAAACGGAACTTTACCAGCGTCTAAAGATGAAGCGCGTGATTGCCATGTGGAATTTTAGTGTAAAAAAGCATTCAATAACTAAGCTTTGAAAAAGGGATGCATCTTAACAAAATCTAATCTTATTGCCTTATTTATTTACAGTATGCGTCTTAGATGGTCAAGTGTTTAAAAAAATTATAAAAATATAAATTCTTTCTCTAACAGAGAGTTAAATCTATATCTAGATGAACTGTCCCTTTAACGGCAGCAGGATTATTTAACGACCTCAAAAAAAGAAATACTTCTTTCTAAATCTCTCTTTCTCCTCTAAAAGTTATTTTAAAAAGGCATCCTACCTTCTTCATGCTCCCGCTTTTAGATGGTTTTGTTCCCATCATTTGAACTCCTTCAATTCCTGCCGCTCTCATCTCTTTCATCCCTGTGTCCCCCCCTCTCTCTCTCGCTCTCCTCCCTCTCTCCTCCTCCCTCTCTGCTCACTCTCTCCCCTCTCTTTATCCCACCCTTTCCCCCTCTTTTTCTCTCCTCTCTCTCTTTCTCTCTTCTTTTTCGCAATCTCTCCCCCTCTCTCTTTGTCCTCTCTCTCTCTCCCCCTCTCTACACCCCCCTCACTCTCTATCCCTGTCTCTCTCTCTTTCTCTTTCTATCTCTATCCCTGCCTCCCCTTTTCCTCCATCCCTCTCTCCACCTCTCTATCCGTCGCTCCCTTCCCCCTCTATCTCGTTTTTTCTCCCTCTCTTGGCCTCTCCTTTTTAAATCTCTCTTTCTGTATTCTCATCTCTTGCCCTCTCTCCTCTTTATCTCTCATCCTCTCTCTCTCCTTCATTCTCTCCCTCTCTCCTCCTCTCATTTGCGCATTATAATATGCATTAACTCATTGTAAATGCATATTGTAGAGGTTGACCTGTGTAACCCAACAAAAGAGAGAACATGTTTCAGGAGGCGCGTGCGTGACCTGTTGCTCTCTCTCTCTCTCTCTCTCTCTCTCTCTCTCTCTCTCTCTCTCTCTTCTCTTGTCTCGTCCTCTCTCTCTGCTCTCTCTCTCTCTCTCTCTCTCTCTCTCACACACACACACACTCTCTCTCTGGTAGTGTGTTTTCCAGGTTCATGCCATCGCTCTAATCCAGATGTTTTAAAACCTTGCATCTGTTCGCTCACTTTCATCCCTGCCTCCCATTTCAGATATTATTGTTTTAGCGTCCTCATCTGAGCTCTGAAGGCTCTCGTTCAGCAGAGAGAGAGAGAGAGAGCAGAAGATCTTATAATCTGGAGCGCAGCAGATTACGCCGGGCGTGTGCAGCACAGCTGGCAGAACTGATTGTTGAGGGTAGCCTTTGGATGCACGCGTGATAAAAGGTGGTGAGCTGCTGTGTCAGGGATCAGAGGTCAGCAAGACGAAAAGAAAGATGGTTTGAGGAGGATTGAGGCTGAATTCTTTGATTAATGCTGTGTAAAATGATGTCAGGTGACAGAATGAAGCAAATATGCAGCGGATTCATGCAAGTGTCAGATCTGAGTTTTTTTAGCCATTTATCTTTCGGAATCAATTTACAATGAACCATTTAGAGTAGGTTGTTTTACTTTGCCTTTCTGAGTGTAAAGATGGACACACAGGTATGGAATGCGACGTATTATATTTTATGTTGAATTTGAGCATACATATATACATACATATACACATACATATGTATTAATTATATTAAATATACATAAGACACAATTAAATATATATGTTTAAATAAAAGTACATAAGTTACTTAAAAGACACAAATGACAGAAGATTGTTTTGGTCCGGGTCCAGAGGTTCATCTGATGAGTAGGCTCTAGATTTCCACCCAAAATTTCTCAGATTCTGCTGTTTGTAGCCAATAGGAATGAATACTTTTATAAGATGTTAATGTGTGGGGCTGAATTAAAGTATTGAGGAACTTAAATGCTCTCGGTTCTGCTATCAGATCTTAATTGATTATTTCCTGTTTTTGTTTTTCCATATATTTAAATCCTTTTTACAGATGATGTACAGAAATAACAACAACAACAAAAAACTAACAAAAATAAATTCTACAAAGTCTGTCTGCCCTGTTTTGGGCATTTAAAAAACAAACAAACATCCAACTCAATACATTTAATGCAGACAACTTTCGGCCCATGAAAAGATAAAAGAATGTGATTAATCACTGATTAAAAATGTTTTCATGGCACCTAGTTCTTTAAAACATTTATAATATTATGATCATTTTATCCTTTTAACATTTTTTAACATCACATGCTTTCCACAGTAAAAATGTATTTGGTCTTACTTTATAAAGAGTTCAATTAACACTCAGCCCCTCAACTTGAACCATACAAATCTATCACCTCCAATTTTTTATATTTTGCTGGTGAAAAATAAGGTGAGGTTTTTTTAATAGTGAAAGACAAACAGTTATTACAATGTAAAAGCTTCGGTAAATAACTATTATATATCTTAACTCAGTTAGAGTGTATTTTTACTCTATTCAGAGTATATTTGGTCTTACTCTGGATTGTATTGTTATATGTTGAGCAACATTTGTAGCAACTATTGCAATAAATAGAGAACAAAAGAATGCAGCGGCCCGGTCAGAGAATATTAGGGGTTGAATTGCCACTGAAAAATTAATTCCTTTCCTTCAATTTCTGTGGATCTCAATCAAATAAATTCTTATTAAAATGTAATATTTGGCAAATATCAACAAGGAGAAGCTCTAAGATGATGTGTTCTGTTGCTCACAACCCTCAAACTATATTTGACAAGTTTTTTTTTTGGTATGGAGAGGAAATCCTTTCACTGTCAGAGTTTTGAGAAACATCACAGCTATAAACTCTGACAGAACTGAAAGGGTTTCATGTGGAATACATTTCAGCAGCCAAGATACGAACAAGATGTGTTCATTTCACCTCAAAGACTAAAGACTTTTGGTCCAAAAAATGTTTCCTACTTTAATGATTTTAAAACTTTACTGCTTGGCTTAAGAAGTAGAATGATTTCATTAGCAACAGATGTTGTTGAACACTGCTTTATCTAGACTGGCAGATGAGTTGATACGTTATAACCGCTAGGGGGCACCATTAGAACAGTTTTGATGTTCTGTCACATACAAGCGTGTGTATATATATATATACACTTACTATAAAATATACCCTCTTCCCTATTTATTTTCTTCCTGCTATGGTTTATTGATCAGTTGAATTTCTATTATAAGTGAGCTGAGATAGACTGTATAACTGTAATAGACTTAACTGTATAACAAATTGCATATTGTGCAAATTACAAATTGCAACCAGTGAGCAAAGCGGTTAATTTTCCAATCAGATTTTGGACTTACGTTCTCTATAAGAGGCCACTTTTGGAAAATATAATACAAATATATATGCTCAAGAGAAAAGATGGCCCTTAGTGGAAAATGTAGAAAGCCCAGATTAAGTTGATGTTAAATTTTTATAACATTTCAGATACAAGTTGCTACCCGTGAGATTTGCCTACCGCGCATGCGTGGACACAAATTTTGTGTTCTAATTTTTTCACACTATAATTCTTCGTGTCGTACTGTTTATGGAGGATAAGAGCTTTAAACACTTTCCAAGTTTTATTTTTTTTTTTATCAAATGACATTTGCTTTTATTGCAAGTGTATTAATAAAGCCATGTCACAACACTGTGTTAAAATGTTTATTTTGAAATTTTATTTAACAGAGCATTTAATGTAATCTGCTGCTATTTTCTTAAATGACCCTGACAAGCCTTAGAAATAGACAGATGTTAAAGGTTTTATTCCTTTATTATTACCATGCGTTCAGTTACAGGGCAAAAATAATGCCAACAAGCTACAAGTCAAGAACTCTATCCTGATGCACTTTCCTAAGCTGCCTCCACCTTGATAAGTGCTCTTTTAAGGTAACAAAACTCCTCTGAACACCAGCGGCCTTTACCATCAGTCAAGAATGTGAAATAAAAGATATCTTAGCCGTACCGTCACTCTTTCACACTTCTGTCATCTCTAGGAACAGCTTTAACGCTGACGGTAAAACCTTCAATTAGACGCTGATCATCAGAGGATTACAGTTAACCCCACCACAAAACATGCATTTGGCACTTCTAAAATTTGAAAAAATAAAAAAAAACCCCACTAACCCTCCGTCATCTTTTATAAGCACTCAGCCATGATTGAATGTCTATTAAAAATGTAAATAAATAGAACAACAAGCTTTCACGTGAAAGCACAAGCGTGCAGATTATTGTATTAAAATGGTCATGAACTGGATTAGTTTTTTTTTGGCTGTGTTCTTTTGTTGGTATCTAATTATAAACATTTAGTGTTTTTTCGTTAAAAGAAACATTGTAATTTGGAATAAATGTACATTTGGACTTTATCTCTGCACTTCACTGTCTTAATCTATGTCTTAATTTTCTGTTTTAAATTTTTTATGCCTGATTTTATGAATTGTACTTTCTTTTTTTATGCTTTGTTTCTGATGGAAAGCACTTTGAATTAGCCTGTGTACAAAATGGCCTATACAAATAAACTCGCCTTGCTTTGCTATTAAATCGTTCTCCATGGTTTTGGTGGTTGTCTGGGTTTGGAACTTAAAAATGTTGCATATTAAAAAAGTTTAGCATATTAATGAAGCTCACCGTTCAATAAATTTATGATAATTTCTTACTGAAGCCGTCCTCTCAAAGTAAGTATGTACACACATGTGTGTTCACAGTGAGATGGGACTACATGTTCAACCACAATCAGGGAAATAAAATTGCCGCTAAGGCCCTGTCCCAAACAGCAAACTTCTGACCTGTTGACTTCACTCAAGTCTAGACTTCGATGACATCTTGGAGGCCAGACCTCAGAGACACTCTGCTCAAGTTCATGAAGGTCCTTTGAGGTCGTATTGAGGGACAGAAATTTTACCAAATCACTTTTCAAATAGCAAACAAAATTTTCGATACATTATCTATATGAACTAATAATTAATTAATCAAGAGTTAGCATGTACACTTCTCTCAGGTAAATCATCATTGTGAAAAATAAAATAAAAAATAATTTCATGAGTAGTGAAAATTGTTCACAGTGACTTAACTTTAGAAGACGCATCATCTTTAGCTCATCATTAATTAATTTTTCCTTACATTTCTGCAATAACTTTTTTGTTACCTCAAAGTTTAAATTAAAACTAATCTTTAATTAAGGTGGTAGTTGATGTATGAATTCAAATGCGGGTTTAAGGAGATCATAATAGTTAGCTCATTTTTAACAGACCCTTATGTGTCACGTGTTAGCCAGGATTTTTTGGTTTCTAAGAACTTTCACTCCAATTAAAGTTTATTGTCCATTAAGTTGGATGTTTGTCATCCAATCAAAAGTCAGCAAGAGATTGTATGATGCAATCTGAAGAATTTTCACCTCTCCAATAAACAATCATGGCAGCTCATCACTCCAAGAGGAGAAGAAATCAAGATGTTCAGTAGTTCGTATTCACATTAACTAATGTATTTGGAATTACTTTTCAGATTGTTTGTGAAAAAGAGAGGTTAAAGTGTCAAAATCAGGTTAAACATATCATTTAAAGTAACAAACCAAGCATCAGGATAACTTGTTCTTAATCATTTAAAAAAAGTGATTCATTAAAACTATTTTATACAAATAATACTCAGCTTTGGAGGTTCTTTGACAGATTGGTGACAGATTTTTCTCAGATCTTGAAAATTTTTGAAGTTTTCTGAAAACTGGAAAACAACTTCATCATTAACACATCATAGATTAATGATTACCCCGTTATTGCAAAATATTACCAGATTTGTGCATCCAGACCTGTTAGCACAGTTAAATTCAAGATGTGACCTTAGTTTCAGGACAGCTAATGTAACATAAAGAAGCACCCAACAAATCTGCGCAGATTGACTCTAAATTGGGTTGCGGTGAAAACCTGGCCGCTGATTGCTGGATTAAAAGCACTGTTTCGTAAAACAGCCAGACGCCTGACCCACAGACATGTAGAGCGTCTCGCTCCTGTGGAGTCAGACGGCTCCTGTTCTCATGCGTGTGCGTACGTCTGGGCTATAAATGATATTTGGGTTGGCTGCTCCGCATCGGTGGGCTTTTAATGGATTAAGGGCAAAATATTAGAAGAAAAATAAAACAGGAAGTCAACAAAAAGCTGAACCTGTGCGTGGGTGTCTTCCTGCATTGCAAATCCGTTTCACATTTTGACAGGGAACAGTGTGATCATCCAAGAAAATGAGTTAAAAGGGTTCGATTTCTGTTTGAAAAGCAAAATGGCCATGTTTACTCAGATTAAGGGAGTTCTGTCTAAGACGAGAATTAATAAAAGTCAAATAAATATGGTAAAATAGTGAAAGATTGGGTCACAGCTTCAGATAACGGAGTCTTTTTTCACATCTGATCCCTTGAGTCGATAATCTTGCAGCCATAATCCTCTTTTCCTCAATCAATCTCCCTTATTTCTTCCTCTTTCTCTCTGCTCACACTTCCTTGTTCCCGTTCTCCACGTGTGGCTGTTTTTGATTGTTGTGATGTCCCGGCTCATTCCTGGTTCTTGTGATTATTTATTTATTCAATAACTATCATTGCATGTTGTTCTGGAGCAGAACAACTTTTTGCTTTTTATGCTCAATTGAAAACTCATAGAGCGTCACAGTGGCGCAGTGGGCAGCACAGTTGTCTAACAGCAAGAAGGTCGTTGGTTCGAGCCTCGGCTGGGGCAGGTGGCTTTTCTGTGTGGAGTTTGCATGTTCTCCTCGTGATCGTGTGGGTTTACTCCGGGTGCTCCGGTTTCCCCACAAGAACAAAGACATGCGGAATAAGAGAATTGAATAAGAACGATTCTCCATAGTGTTAAAGTGTGAATGTGTGTATGAATGTTTCCCAGCAATGGGTTGTGGCTGGAAGGGCATCCGCCGCGTAAAACATATGCCAGAGAGTTGGCGGTTCATTCCGCTGTGGCGACCCGAAAGGGAATAAAGCCGACATGAAGATGAATGAATGAAAAGTCATAACTACTTGAAAAACTAAACGTCTTCTGTGTCTTCACTTTTCTAGGTCTTAAATGATTTTTCGCAGGTTTTATTTTTCTGATGACCATGTAAAGCTCATCTGATATGTTTTTTGTTGCTGCTTAAAGTTGTAAAAGGTTACCTAAATGCAAAAAATCCTCATTAAAAGTGATGTTTAGTGGTGCTAAAACTCAAATCAAAAGGTTTTGGATGTTATGATATTGATCTTAAATTTGACTCCTAACCTTTAAAAAGTTTTATATTTGACATTACGAAACCTGCACCTCTTGAAAACATACAAATCTTTACAATGTAAAATCAGTAGCCGATAAATTACTGTTAATTGATATTGAAATCAAACATTTTATTATTAGCTAAATTCCTCAAGAAAAACATTTGTTTCCTATATAGTTTATAACCACTGTGAAGTGTTTTCTGTTTTACATTGACATTTTTTTAAAAACAGCAAAACCTTGTAAACAGTTTTACAGAAAGATTACAAACCTCTCGAGTAACTTTGGTCCCTAAGAAACCCTCTCTCTCTCTCTCTCTCTCTCCTCTCTCTCTCTCTCTCCTCTCTCTCTCTCTCTCTCTCTCTCTCTCTCTCTCTCCTCTCTCTCTCTCTCTCTCTCTCTCTCGTCTCTCTCTCTCTCTCTCTCTCTGTCTCTCTCTCTCTGTGTCTCTCTCTCTCTCTCTCTTTCTCTCTCTCCCAATGTCTCTCGCTCTGTCTTTCTCTCAAGGTCTCTGTGTAAATTTCTCTATATCACTCTTTCTCTCTATCCATCTCTCTCTCTCTCTCATCTTCACACTAATGCTAACACACAACTTAATGTCTTATGGCAAGGAAGACATGGATAATCAATCCCATCAGCCAATAGTAAGAGAGCATTGGTGGAGAAACCTCAAGTTTTCTTTATGTGATTCTATATATGTTATTTCTACTAATCAAAATCAATTACAACAACCCCAGTCCCCCAAAGAAAAGCATAAAGCAAAAATAAAAAGGTTAATGCACCTTTAAATGACAAAATAAACCCAAACGACAGCATATTTACTTTCAGAGTTATTCATACACTATATCAGGGATTAGGTAAGCAAGTTGATGTGAGTTAGTGTGATCAGGAATTGTTCATGCTGTAGTGGACAAATGGCTGAGCTCCTACGGTTTGAGGGTTTGGCTGAGGTTCCGGGTGTGTATTTTTAGTTTAGTGGAACCCATGCCACTTCAGCGGACGAGTGAGGGATAAAAACGGTTAAGGGATTCACTGGAAAGCTGCACCAGGCTGACACGGCGATTCACTTCGGGTTTTTGTGAATGTGATCTTTAAAAGATGATGTGTGGTGAATTGTATATAATTCCACACACGTTCACCTTTTCCCTGAGCGCAACCCTATAATCCCTTGAAAGCACAGTTTGTATAAATGATTATTATGATTGCTGTTGTGTGAAAGGGTTTATGAACCTTTAGTTTATGGAAACTAATTGTAATCATAGCCCTCAAGCATGTAGGTCAGAGGCATCAAACTCGTTTCAGGAGGGCTGCAGCCCTACAGAGTTTTGTTCCAACCTGACTGAGCACACCTGATTCCACTGGTTAAGCTCCTCTGAGTTTGGTTGAAGCTACTGGTGTGTCTCCTGAAACAGGGTTGGAACAAAAACCTGCAAGGGCTTGAAACCCCTGATGTAGGTAAAGGTAAAAAGAAAATGTTCAGAAAGTTAGTTTTATTATAAAAACAATATTAATATAGAATATAGAATAAGTTGCGAATCAAAATAAATTCCTCAGACAGGAAAGAGAAAGTACAAACCATTATATTAGAAGACTTTAAAACCCCTTAAAATCTTCATAAATAAAAATTTCACTTTAATCTTTTCTAACCCTGCATCAGCTACAATGGACTTTCATTGGTTGGTTTTTACAGATGCTGGACTTCTATATTTAGTAGAATCCCAGTAAAGCTAACTATTGTATGCTCTGGAGAAGAAATATATAGACCAATTATAGTATTCTTTGAACACAGAATGAAACATATTCTATTGTTTTTTTCTTGAAGTATCAGATAATACATCAATTAATCTGTCAAAATGTTTTCACATAGCACTTTTTTAGTAGTTGCTTCAAAGCAGCTTTACCAAAGCCTAATGTATGTTAAGAATTAAAAGGAATTGCTATTAGATAATTGAATGCGTAGAAAATAGAACTAACATATACAACTTCAGGGATCGTAAGGTAAAGTTTATAAGTATGAGAAAAATTGTTGATGTAAACAGACTGGTTTATAACTGATTTTGTGATAAAATAAAGCAACTAAGACATTTACTATTTATTGATGTGGAAAAAAACATAGAATCCAGAGTTAAAAACGCACATACAGAGAAAAGATCTCCCCCAGTGAGGAACACCTCAAGGGATGTTTACAACAAAGTTTGGGGAGCAAATTAAGACAATTAATCTATAGCTCTCGGCAACTCTAAATATCCTCTTCAGATACTCCCTTAGAAACCCTCAGATGAGATATAAACCTCTGACAATCTAGAGGAAAACCCCTCCACCACCCCTTCCCCTCGCTACTCGAGGAGGGTCTTCGGCCGCTTCCAGAACCCGAAGCCCTCCTTCTGACAGCTCGCCTGGCATGTGTTTACACAGGCCCAATATTCTTGCACATAAGGCTTAATTTATGCAAGTGCTCACTTGTGAACGTAAATAAAATGTAAGAATAAGAGTTATTTTTTTGATGCTCCAGTTATTGGCACTACTTTAAAATATATATAATCCATCTCTCAGAATGAAACACTTAGGCTTGTATAGCTCAAAAAATACGAAAAAACACACACTTGTTTTAAGCAGAAGCAAAAACCTCTATAATGACTCCAATGAAGCACAAAAATCAACACCCAAAAAAATAAATCGGGTCAATATCTACATTTCTGTAGAAGATAAAATCTTCATAGTATGACTATGAACTAAACAGGGACTACATTCACTAAGTTCACACTGCAACCCAAAGTCACCCAAATCCATTACATATCTGATGTTTTGCAATATCTTGACACATTGATTTGAACAATCATTTCGAATCACATTCTCTCCCATGTTTACTTTCGTTTTGATCAAAGCTATTTCCTCCATGTATGTGCCACAGAGCTGGATTCCGTTTATACACAGGACGGATACTAGTCACATGTTGTGTGTAATATAAACAAGCACACAACAAAGGTCATTAGGATTCATTTAAAAAGATGGGAATAGAGCATTAAGACCTGCGGTCTGAACGTAGCCTCACTAACATCTTTTGTCCACGTGACATGTTGACTAGCATGTTTTTGAGTCCAAACTCTTCTTATTCTCCCAGCAAACATATCAAAACAAGGACTCACCTGTCCGAAGACAGATGCCACTATGGGCCTGAATTTTCTTCTGCGCTCGGTCTCCATCTGGAGCGGCTCTGTTTCTGGCAGGTTCAGACTGAGGGCTTTGGTTTTGGGTGGGCGTTTGAAGCTTCCGCCTCCGGTAGAGGTGCTCCATCTCCTCAGCTTATCAATGCTCCTTCTGAAGGACCCCTTTAGTGATGATCCAGGGTACAAACAGGTCAAACCAGTAAAAAACTCTATGTGATAAAGAAATTCTTAAGTACTTTAGTTAGTTACTATGTTTTTGTTAGCTTTTGATCAGTTCAGTTTTTTTTCTTTTCTGTGGAAGTCATCCTCATTTAATATCTCAAGGAGCTTCCATAGGTCACAAATCATCCTATATGTATTGTAAAGAATGGATTCTGTAAATTCATTTAGTGTGATAGGTGATGATCACCCACCTCCCTGTTCAAATCGTGTCCAGAAAACTTTTCATTCAGCACAGCTTTGTCTCATGTACCTTTTTGACGATCTTGTCCTGAGGGACCTCGATGGCTTCCATGCTGCCCGCCTCCATGGATATTATTCCCAGAGAATTAATGTTTTCCTATCGCTGTTTTTCTGTTGCTCCGTCTGTTTCGATTGTGGTGCATGAAGTCTTTCCATCTCTGGGTATCCCTCGCCCCTCCCTTCTCAATCTCTTTCATTCATCCAATCTGTTCATCCATCCCTCGTCCATTCATATGTTAGCTCGCTGATACCTCTCTTCTGTGCTGTGTGGATGCTCAGGGTCACTTAAAATTATTTTTCTCAATTTAAACTCGACGTATAAGAGATGCTCTCATCCTTTTCAGTCACATGATACTTATTCTTTGAAGATTTCACTCTTATGCACTATATTACTTTTGGTGTTTTAAAGTGTGAAGGCCAAATTAAAACAGATTTTTATTTAGGTAATTCTCAAAACATCTACAGCTGATGGGGGATATACAGTAGCGTCTGCCTGCTTTTAGCCATAGATAAGGAGAATTGATTCATCCCTCATTTCTTCCTGATTTACATCTGATTTAATCCCTTATCCTGACTCCTGCTCTCTGGGAAATCCTCTTACACGTTCATGTTCTTGTCTATAATTTTCATCCTCCTATTTCCAAACCGACACCATTTATTTTCACATCTGTACGCTTCATCCTGAATGAAGTCATTTTTAAAAATTTTCAGTCTTTTTAAAACAATAACACTCAGGCTTATGTTCGGCCTAAAATGACATTGTTAAAAAATTATCAAGTAAAAAATGAATTCGTCCCTGGAGTTTAATTTATTACAATTTTTGAAACAAGGTCAAGAGAAGCTGATCATCACACGCATTACCATCTCAGGTTATGAACAGCTCACACTGAGAATTATAGAGCAAAAACTCGTCTAACAAAATTCAGTCCTGGGGGGGCGGACTTTCCAGACCTGGGTAGCTTTCTGGACCCACAACCCCTCCTTGGACAGCTAGCAAAATAGACTTTCCACACTCACTAAATATGCTTTTAATTTTAAGGCTATTTCTATGTTCAGGTTTAATGTACGGGTGTGCATTACTAGGGCTCTCGCTTGTAGGTGGGATTTATGTTCTAAAAATAACCCGTGAAAGGCGAAATGGTCAAAGGGGAAATCGTAAGCTCTAGTTTTTACAATTAATCGAGATGTTGTAAGGCACTCTTTCTACTTTATACACTATTCTCAGACAGCCATCAACATTTTCACACTGTTCACTTTCTTTCACCATATCGAAGCTCAAACTTCTGCCTTAGCTCTCCAGAAGGTTAACCATTGTGCATTGATGAGCCTTTTTTAGGTGCTACCAGCAAATGCATTTAAAGGTACAGAACATGTGGTTTACATTTTGGGGTTTGTTGGGCTAGCTATCAAAGATATTTGGAAACTTTCTATACTGACCAGGAGACAACTCTCGTTCTTCCTCCACTTATTCTCTGCACCAAGTGATTTAGAGAGAGCGTTTTTTTTGTTTTTTTGTAAATTAGCCAGGAGAAACAATTGTCGTAAATAAGAACTTACCCTAATTACAACGAAGTCTATGTTCCCCTCAAACCCATTCAAACTTTATGAGAGGGGAGCTGGAGTTGGTGGGGTGGGCGAGAGCTCTAGGCTCATCCCATTTGGCTCTGCAGCGAGTACCATTTGGAGCACAATGTGTTATAAAATAATGTGCAAAATTGCACACAAAAAAATTGAATGTGATTATGTCACTGTAGTCCAAACCAAACCAAAGCTGGTTCTTTTTTCTCACACTTTCAATCATGCGATTTAGTAAATGATGCATACATTTGTGATTTATTCCAGGCAAGAAGAGCGACAGGTTGAGAGGTAATGCACAGAGGAAGTTTTGACCAATTGCCGGGCCAAGTAATCAGGAGCTTGCTCGAATGCAACAGGACCACTCATTAAGAAGAAAGATCATGACCAAGAAGGTGGATCCCATGGATCTGTTAGCGGTTTGTGGACACCAGAAGTTGTATGACACAGGTGTATGAAAGGATCTTTTTTGGATGAAGGTTACGGGCAAGGTCACATAATCTGGTATGTAAGAACACCATTTTTGCTGCAGATTTCCAGAGTTCTTGCATGTTATATCTGTTTTTTGTTTTGGCCTGGGTGAAATATCTGTTTTCTGTTTTTGTTTTTTGTTTTAACTAAGTGTTTTTACGTGTTAATATTTTTTTTTCTTTTGCCAACTTTTAGTCTATAACCTTTAATGTTAATGAACTAATCTAAATTTTGCTTATATTCAGATGCACCGTAAATTCCGGAAATCAGTTTACATGTGATATTGTGAATAGATTTGTTGATCAAACTACAAATTTTGTTTATATTCTTGTACTTGCTAGTGCTAACACATCCCAGTTAGTGTCATGGGAGTTCCTGTACACCAAGACATGCGCTGTTCAACCTCTCCAATCAAGCTAAAATTAAAAAAACAACAACAACAAGAATATCCCTTCTGAAAGTCTGCCACTGATCTTGTGGAAACCAGTGCCGTCATGAAACCGTCAGAAGGTGAAGACTGTGAATGTACAGTATATCTTTATTAAAGTTGAAACAAACACAAACAAACTGTGAAAAGCTAAGTGAAGACGTGACTGCAGTGAGCGGATATCAAGCATTTGGTAAACAAGGAAACCCAGGTTCCATGGAGTTCTTTTAGTTAAGGTCCTGCCTTAATCCTGCCTTATTTCTCATTGAATGAAACTTTTGTTGGTTTGATAGCGGATTTTAATTGCATAGTTGTATCTTTATTAGCAGTAGTACTAAAAGAAAGCTTAAGGTGTGTATTAACAGAGTTCCTTTCAGAACTTCGGATTCAACATTCATGTAATCGATGTTATCCAGTGAACACAATTTAAATTTTATTTAGTCTCGCTGTGCCTGAAGCTCACAATCAGTGGATCATGTTATGTAACAATAAAAAGAGCATGAAGAAAAACAAATCCTGATCTTATATGACAAGACAAATGATGTATGATATTTTGTGTGTGGTTTGAAGGAGGTTACATCATGATGTGTTCAATGCATAGCTCCACATTTTTTTCTTGATTAGAAATAAGCTTGTTCTTTTATTTAAAAACGAGATTATATTTGGGATTGTTTTTTCTTTATTGCAGCTTGTTGGCTCTCTTGTTCTGTCTTGATTTGCCTGATAATTCCTCATTCACGTTGTCCCCAAGTGCTCAGAGTAGCTAAAAGCTGCTAGTGACGCATACATTGAGTTTTAATACCACTAAGAGCATCTGTTTCATGCGGTTACAGCATGAAGCTCACTCTTTTGCAGCTTAAAATCTGAACTGGCCCGTCTGTTTATTCTCTGCTTCATCCATTCCCCAGTTACCATGTGTTCCTCTTGTGAACCTTTGCAAACTACTACTAGCAAAGAATCCGGGTCAGTGCTCACAGTAAACAGATGGACTTTTTGTTTCCTTTGGGAAAAAAAAATTGGATGGTTAACTTACAACATAATAAGTTGTTCAGGATCATGTATTTTCCCTAATTTGCCTTAAAGCATTTAAACCGGAATTTTTCTTATATGAAAAGCAACCAGATGTCTTCCACTTTGACATGTTATCCAATAATATAAAAAAATCCAGTTATCCAGTAATATAAAAAAAACTAAAAAAAATTAATTATTAAATAATAATTATTTTTTTTCCTGCTATGGTTTATTGATCAGTTGATACAACTTCTGTTTTGAGCAAGCTGAGATAAACTTTGACTGTGTAACAAATTGCATATGTCCTCTCCCCTTCTGGACAAGAGCGTCTGCCAAATGCATAAATATAAATGTAAATTTAATGATTTCATCCATCCATCTTCTTGTCAGCCTAGGCCCTTTTCATTTTTGTCTGGAGTCACCAGAGCTGGATGAACCGCCAACTCATCTTCCAGCCGCAACCCACCACCAGGAAACATCTACACACACTCATTGCCTGTGAAAAAACTAACACCAGTAAGGATTTAATTTTTGTTTTGCTTATCTCATAGAGAAAATGTCTTCTTTCAATGATCGCAAGAACATTAATATCTTTATTAGCTATATATAAAGAGCATCATGGATTAAAGTTAACACAAAACGTTAACGCACATACAAAACAAAAACATAATGCACATGTAGGAACAAAAACATTTCTAAACATGCTCCTTACCAAAGAGAAGATCAACAATCAAACATAATTCCTTAAACCCACAGCATTTCCAAAAAATAGACTAAAAAGATGTGTTTTTAGTTTAGACTTGAAAAACCCCAACTTGGTTAATTCCCCCAGGATCAGTGGCAGCAAATTCCATAACTGTGGAGCAAAGGCACTAAACGCACTCGTAGTGAGCTTTAGGGATGGTGAGGAGCAGCTGATTAGCATAAATCAGTGTTCTCGAGTTCCTCGCCAGAAGGTCACTGACACAGCAATGTGTTGACATCTCCAAGGATTTAAAAAAATGAAAGTGAGGACCTTGTATAGTTTTTAATAAACCGACAGTAATTAGAAAGGATCTTGATAGGATAATAAAACAACATGTGATGTTTTTCTTTTCTTTTTTTGCTGCTGTTACCTTGATGTTTTGAGGCCTAAGAGAAGCCCGAAGCCTGTTATTTATTGGTCTGCTTCAGTTAAGGGTTCTGAAATAGTGTGGCACATGGCTGGTGTTTTTTTTTTTTTTTTTTTTTTTGCAGATAAAAACTCTGCGATCCAATGCTTTATACAGAGAATCTAATCAGCCATGAATAGTCACTCCCCCCTTATGCTAATTTTTTCAATGTGCTATTTCCGAAGCTTTGTTTATCAGCATTACATGTTCCTGCTCTCACCTTTACTACAAGCTGTTGGTGATGACTGAACAGCACTTAAAGAAACTGTTGCATGTCATTCCCTTAGAAATGCAAGAACTAACCCAATGTTTAAACATAGAGGTGTAACAAAAAATCACATGCTCAGCCACAGGCACAGGAACTCCTTAAATGGGCAAACATGCTGATATTACAGGAGACATCTTGATATCTGCTTCTGAGATTCAGGTAATGCAATTACCATCTTAAGAAGATTTCTTCTACAGAAACTTAGACCTAGCTTTCTTTATAGACTGGGAGCACAGATAGGCCATCAATGCAGAAGTAGACTTACATTCTCACACTCAAGTAAAAAAATCTTGTTGTTATTAGTTTAAATCAGTGTTTTACTTTTAAGCATTTGAATTTTTCATAGACAATAGTCTTTTGCCATCTTCCCACATCTTTGTAGCGCACTTCTTTGCAGCTTCGCGTGACTTACCACTGGTCACCTTTCAGAAAATATGAAACACAATATTTTTCTATTTTTGGGATCAATTTAGAGCTAAATACAGCAAGGAGTCATGTTTGTGGCACTTAATATGATCAAAAAACTTTTGACTTTCAACTTTTATTTTAGAACCCAAAACTCAAATGAACGCACCGTGCACAGACTCCCAAAACAAATCTCTTATTAAACTGCATCTCCGCATTAGAAATATACTCCACATTTGAAATCCAAGCCCAGTTGATTTGTAGTTCATTTGTTTCAAAAGGTGAAAAGGGCCCGTTTTCTTTAATATTCCCAAAATCACAACCTCAGTCATAATCCAGCACAATGAGGGCTTAAACAAAACCCACTAAAGCAAACGAGTCACAAATAGATAACAGCTTACAAGGGCATCGTATGATTGTGACCCAATGTTGAGTAAAGCATAGTTCAATCAAAAACAACAATCCGGCTGTAAGATTACATTCAATGGTCCCTCTCTTGCTGCTTTTCTCGGCTGACTTTTCGAGGCAAACAGATCACGCTGCACACGAAAGATCCTCGGCGTGGTGGGAGTCAGGAGTGAAATAGGAGACATTGCAAAGCTTTTCTTCCTCCTCCCAGGAACCGACTCCACAGGGGTCGCTTCCTCCACCAACCCCTCAAATAGTGCCCCCAGACTCTGGCGGATTCGTGTACAAAAGTTAGGGCAGCTAAAAGTGTAAATGATGGGGTTCAACACAGAGTTCAGGAAACAAAACGTCGTCACGACAGGAAGTGCCACCTCCACCACATCCACCAACTCCATCTTGTACTGAGCTGTCAACTCCACCAAGCAAACCATATGGTAGGGCAGCCAGGAGAGAACGAAGGTAGCAATCACCAGAATGATCATCTTTGTGAAGCTCTGCGAGAGACGAGAACCATTTTGTCGGTTTTGTTGAACACGAAAGATACTTGAGGCTATCTTTTCTCGAGTTCTTCCAACACTCTGCCTACTTTCAAGTCTTCTCCTCCGAGCACGCAGCTCGAGAACAAAGGCGGTGTAGCTGAAGGCAATCACCACCACTGGTATTACGAATGCCAGCAACACTTTGGACACTGCTGTTGTTGCTTGGCGTACCTCACAGTCTATGTTTAACCTATTTCCGGAGGAATAGAGTGCAAAATCATGGTAGCAGAGTTTACGTCCATCTTGCTTAAACACAATAGAACGAAACATGAAATAAGGAAAGGTGTTAACTGCTCCAAATGCCCATCCGAGCGCGCAGATTTTCCAAGCAGCCGAGACAGTGCGCCGGTTTTGAGTCCACACTGGCTTTGTCACTAACAAACAGCGATCCAGAGAGATCACAACCAGTAGAAAGGCAGAAACAAACATGTTTAGGAAAAAAATTGAGGACTGGGCTACACACAGTGAGGCACCCAACTCCCAGCTGTGACCTTTCAGCAGGTAATAAGTGAAAAGCGGAAGGGTTAGTGTGGTTAGGAAGTCTGTGAGTGCCAGGTTGAGAACCCACACTGATGCAACAGTCTTGCGCCGAAGACGCCATCCCAGCACCCACAGAACCAATCCGTTCTCCAGAATCCCTAGAGCAGAAACGATACCATGCACGCTCACCACAGCAAGGTCTGTATGAGTATCATTGTTTAACCGATGAGAGATCATCGTCTGCAGCAGTGGACAGTGGAGTTCTGATGGGGACGAGGGGCTGAGGGAGGAGTTCTGAGGGTCAGTGAGAGTCATTTCTGTAAAAAAAAAAAAAAAATGGCATTAAATTCATGGAGATGCAACCCTGGGAAAAGTTATTCTTGTATTTTTTGCATTGGAATGAATAGTGTTTCCACCCTTCGCACCAGGTCCATCTTTATGTTGGCCAACTGTGTGGCATGTCCTGTCTTGTTTTTGAAGCAGAAATTGTCTCACAGATTCTATCTGAAGGCACAAATGCTGGGAAATTTCTTGTTAGCCTGAAGAGCCTTCTTGTCTAGTTTAGGTGTGTTTAGTTTTGGTTGAGTGTGGGCTGTGTGGGTACAGGTTTCGAAGGGTTTTGTCATCACTCCTGGTGCTTGTTTAACAAGTGTTTTGTGAATTACTTTTTTATCGTTTATTTTTGGGCTAAACAAAAAAAGTAAAAAAAAAAACAACAACAAAAAAAAAACACATATTTATTTGTTAGAGCAAGAAAAGTCACTTACAAAGGAAGTGGTTAGTGACAGACTCCCTGATATTTAACATGATTCCTCCTCCATGTTGACCGCAATCTCCTCTTTTACACTCATTGCAGGAGTTAGGTGTTTTTTAATCAATAAAAGACGAAGCACACAGACACAGAAATCTGCATCTAATGATGGTCTTGGGGATAGTTTAGAAGACCGTCATATAAAGTATTCAAATATTACTTTTGTTACTTATCTAAACTGTTTATTGTAATACCAGTTCCAGTCCTTTTATCATGTGCAAGTCATGAATTTATCACCAATACAGAATACAGAAATACAATAGTTTTTTTGTTGAACTTTTTTATGTTATCTTTTAGACATCTTGTTCTTGAAACTATAACAAAAAAAACACTAATGAACAGGTAGCTTTCATTAAACACTGGCACTAAATACACAATTACCTCAGTAGCGTGATGCTTGCAGCCTATTTACTAGATTGATTAAAATTCTTTATTTTTTACAAATGATCTGAAACTGCTCGAAAGCTATTAAACCTGCAATTAAACATGTGAATTTTGCAAATCATATATATGATACTTTAAAACCAATGTTTTATGGTATAAAATCTAAATTCATGCTGTAATGAATGGTGTTTCTTTCAGATAATAAATCTGAATAATAAAAATCAGTAAAAGCTTATCAAGCACTGCAAGATGATTTTCTAAGATTGCAGACTAGAGAAAGGGGAGTGACAAAAAATAGGATGTTGTGGTGAATAATGATAATCAGATGCGCTTTGAACTGAAGACATCTGCGTAATCGCTTTAACTCTAACAGACTAATGAACCGTCTTCATTTTTTAACTCCGTTAGTTTGTCTGTGAAGTTTGTGTTTGTCTCTTTCAAAACATCACAACACTTCCCTCAGAGAGCTCTTCGATAACACCAACCTGTAAGGTATGTTGGAATCATTAAATTAAGTGTGTTTCAGAAATGTTTTATTTCAGGTTGTTTATTCATTGCCAAAATTAAAAAAGCATCACCAACTCAAAACATTCAGATGGTCCTATGAACTTTACAAGCTTATATATTGTTCAGAATTACATCTCTGTGAAGTATTTCACAATAGAATATGATTAATCCAATTTTCTGTAAAAACAGGAACTTGACGCAAGCATTAATCACACACTTACAGAAGAGCTGGCGTCTTAGATGCGGTGACCTGGTGATGAACTCAGTTTCCATGTCCTGCATCCATCCTTAATTCTCGAAAGTATCAAAGTTTTCAGCTGGTAGAACCTCTCCAGGTTTACTTCAGACTCATAATGGATCACATTCTCTTTGAAAACTCTGTAATTTGTCATGGGAAGGCCGAGCATGTCTGAGCATGCACCAAGAAGCATTTAAGTTGTGAAATAGTGTTTTAGTTGTTTTTTTACAAGATGTTGGGATGGTCTTATAGCATTATAATTGAAAAGTTAGAATATATGAGATGGATATCAATTTTGTTTGTCAGCTCACTTTTTCATGTTAAATTGTAATGTTATTTTTCAGGTTATTAAGAGTCACAGTTATTGCTTTTTGTTCTATTGTTTAGGCAAGACTGGGAACTGCATGCTAAGTACAGTTTGTCAGGTTGAACTTCTGTGTTTTGTTTAAAGTAGATGAAAACCTAATGTTAATATGTTTGGCTCACAGGTAGAACCATAATTTCTATCTTCTACAGGTCATCTTTACATTCCTTTCAATTACTTATCACGCTTTATTTCTCTTCTTTCATTCAGGTGATATTTAGTCATTTCTGACCATGTTTGAGTTGCTGAGGGGTGGAGTTTTGTGTGCAAGTTTCTTTAAAGGGCACATGTTATTAAAATTCAACCTTGGGAACACACACTCATATTAGTGGTTTAAATTCATGGCCATTTTTTGTACATTTAGTAAAAAAAAAATCCAAAGCTGCTTATGATGTCACAAACTGCTCTCTACCGCTGGGCCCACCCATCACTAATGATTGACAGGTGTGTGGTTGTACAAGTATTTCTCTTTTGGTTGGACAAATATTGTGAATTAAAAGAACATCCGTTATAAAAAAAAAACTGGATTATTTTAGCCGCTGTTTTAGCATGTTTTCTTATAAAACAAGAAAACACTTTTATAAAAAGAGATTTTAACACTTGTGTGACCGGGTAAAATTGACCCGTTTCTAATTTTTACAAGAATAAAAATGTTACAAGTGTGTATTCTTTTCTAGTAGGGACTGGTTGCAATAATTCAAGATGTGTTCTCTATATTGTTTGAATTTGAGATAAGTCGTTAATGTTAATGTGTTATGGAGTAAAATTTAGATTTTGAATTTGCTTTTAAAATGGGAATACCCCACAAAGGTTAAATGAATGATTTTAATCAGGAGACAATCAGGCAGCTTAATGTCTTGTTTTAGCTCCAGTATCAACATCAGGTGAACAATAAGCATTTATTGTGCTTGATATTCCATCATTTCCATCGTGGAACACATCCCAAACATAGTTTTATTTTTGTGTGCAAGTGTCTTTAAAGGGCACCTGTTCTGAAAAATTCACCTCATGTTAGAGTGGTCAAAATTAATAGTCATTTTTTGGTACATTTAGTAACATTTAATAAACTAAGCATGGATCACTGTATTACAACCACGCCACACAAGGAATCACAGACCGCTCTCTTCTACCCTTACTGTTGACAGGTGCATTGGCAGTTATGGGCAAATAAGGTGAATTACAAGCATAAAATAAACTCTCAAAAAGTTTTAGCACGGTTTTATATAAATAATTAAACCATCCAATCTTAAAATTCACATTAATAAGAGGATTTTTATAATTGGAGATTTTAATCAGGAAGGGGCAGCTCTGGGCCTTGTTTCAGCCTAAAACCTAAAAAATTATACTGTCTTTACAACACATTTAAATCCAGAAGCTATTTGTTTTGAAAAACTGCTCATGTCACTGTTTTGTGTGGGTTTTTAAGAGGAACACATGATTGGCACCCAAGGCTTTTAATAAGATAAATTGACTAAAGAAAGTTTGTTTTAGTCTGTACATAAAGGTGTACATAAATGTACATAAGATTGAGTATTTGAGAGAAGAGATCTCTCACTTCTAAAACTCATTTTGAATCTTTTGTTCTATTTCTTTTGGAATTCGATTTCATCTTTCAAACATCTTTAATTGCATGTTACAATTTCACAAAGCCTCGCATTTTTAAAATAAATGTTTTAGTGTTGGTTTCTTTAATAAATCTGCAGATAATCTAAGCTAACTCACAGAATAACTGCCTTTGTGGTGGACTTTGTGCTCTGTGTGCTTGTAGATTTTTTCATGCTCAAACATCTGCTGTGCTTTCTAAAGGAAGCTGAATCTGTACTGAACAAATATCGTGGTTAAAAAAACCTAATTCAATATCACTACTTCACATTCTTTAATTTAGTTAATATTGTTTTATTTCAACAGTATTGCTGCATTTAATATCTTAAGAAAACTTTGAAATGTGATCAGCGATTGAGAACAGGTGTGGTTGCATTGCAGAATGTGACCTTTTTTATGAAAGATGATGATACAGTGGAAAACCCTGTGCGGGTGTGGCGCCTATAAAGCATATTAAAGTTAAACAATTTTACATAGCCGGTCAAAGGTAGTTTTGCAGAATATGAGTTTTCCATTTAGATTTCTTACAGTTCTACGGATTGACTATAATGAAGGAAACTTTTGACATTAATGAGGGCAACAAATTTGATTTTTACATTCTGTGATTCAGTGTGATTTCTTTCACTAAATGAATAAGTTATGCTAAAATAATGTAATTACTTTATTATGGTTAATAATTAGCAAAGTGACAGCATCTTCCCTCTGTCAAAAATGTCATAATGTGGGCGTGTACAACAAGTCTAACAAGCATTTATAATCAAGGGGACAGATACGAGCCTTAGAGACTGACTGAAGGTAAGAGTGATTAATATATTATTTTATATTGTTGTGCATTATATTACATTGTGCAGATAATATAGATAATATATTAATCACTCTTACCTTCAGTCAGTCTCTAAGGCTCGTATCTGTCCCCTTGATTATAAATGCTTGTTAGACTTAGAGACTGACTGAAGGTAAGAGTGATTAATATATTATTTTATATTGTTGTGCATTATATTACATTGTGCAGATAATATAGATAATATTTTTGATTATGTCTGTTTCAACATTCTCTGGAAAGGTTTCAAATTGAATGGAAACCTAAAGCTAGAAATGATGAACAGTCTGATTAAGATGCAACACAACCTGAAAAATGCTCGATATTCTGCGAAAATCTCTATTCACAGGTTATTTCTGGGACTTATTTTTTTATTTTGATCAGTTTAAAATATATAAATAACTATAAAATATAATTATATAAATAATATATAAAAATACATAACTAACTATAATAACTAAATATATAAAGAAGCAGTGTTTGATAAATAGTTTAACAAACTTGCACATCGGTGGTCTCTTTGTTGTATAATGATATTTTTTTATCTTTGGTGACCTGGTCAATCCTTTCAGATCTGCAGAGATTTGTGGAATGTCTCATTTTAACAAACTTACAAGAAAAATGGTTGAATTTACCTATAAACATTTAAAGAAAATAGAGCACCGAACCAACTTTATATTGGCACCCCAGAAAAACAATAATCCAGGCTGGCAAACCGACAAACTTACTCAGTGTCACTTCAGAGACATTTTCATGGTTCAATTCTACATTCTCACCAGTTCTGAGGATAAGGTGTTGGACAGAGTAAAATCAAATTTAATGAGATTCAAAATCTGGTATTGTGGAAGAAAAGAAAGAGGAACGATAAAGTGGGATTTATTAAAAAAAAAAAACTTTATCCATTTAACTGAAAATCAATGAATGGTACACGTTTTTAAAAATGCATTTTTTGACCCCTTTAAAACTGAAAAAGTTTTATAACTGATCAAACCTCCCTAAGATTGTGTAATTGTTGTTGATTCAGATGAGAATGAAGTCCTCAGTGGCCATCGTGGCTCTGGTAGCCCTCGTCGCGTCCAGGGTTGGTGCGTTTCTGTCGGTGGGAGACAATGGGAACACCCATGTGACCATTAGTACCAGTGCTGTCATGGAAAAGGTCAGAGAGGTGTGTGCAGCAGTGGCCGAGTCAGAAGGAAGAGAGTTCAAGCCGACGGTGAGTACATGACATTAGCTCGGTGTCTACTCACAGTGAATTTTTATATATTGTTGTGAATGACGATGATGACTCTGCGTGTTCTCTTAATGTGTTTCAAACACAGGGCACATCAGCCGAAGAGCTGCTAAGTGCATGTCTGGGCACGACTGGCGAGGTATCTGGTGCCAAGTTCCGGACGGCTCTGAATCAGATCTACATGCAGAATGGCATTGTGGACCGGGACTTCATGGCCAGTGCACCCCACCACTTCAATAACGAGGCATTCGACGAGGGCCGCAACCTCATCGTCCAGGGCATAGCTGCCATCAAAGCCAACGTGCGCTCAGACAACCTTCAGTCGGCTCGAGAAACTCTGGGCAGAGTGGCTCATACGCTGCAGGTGAGCTACCCTCACTGAATATAATTATCTCTGAGCTCTTTTTTTTATTTAGTTTTTTGAACTTTTCACACTAAATGGTTTTAGATTTAGTCAATTAAATTTTAATTTAGTCAATTAGTTAATTTATCAATTTAACTTTAATTTAGTCAATTACATTCTAATTTTGCATCTGAATTAGTAGTGTTGTCAAAATTAAGTTAACATTGGTGATACATTTTTCTATTGCACACTTGTGTGTTAAGACAACAAGCAAGCAGAGCAGTAAAATGATCCAGATGTCAATGAGAAGATGCTCAGTCCTACCGGCTTTGAATTAGCTGGGCTTCCAAACCATGAAACAATTACAGCAAAAATTCAGTATTGGCAGTAAAGTTATGTTTTGGGTAAGAAGGGTAAGTAGAGACTTTTTGTGGTGACTTTTTTACGGTGCTTCACACAGAATTCTACATTTGCAGCTGGCCACTTCAACAGAAATGACCTAAAAATGCTTACCATTATAATGTTTTGCTGGCAGGGTGTTGGTAAAAGGCCTTTGATTTCAGCATTGCCATGGAAGCTGAAGAGGAGCTTTCATAGTGGTGCACTAAAAACAGATTAACATTAGCCATTTTAGCTCATTAAACATTAAAAAAAAACTAGAGTAAATCAAATTTGAAACATCCTTATGCAATTTATGTAAAGAAATCCTATACAATAACATCAGTTGTCTAAACATTATGTATAATCTGTATGTTTAGATCTCCTCATTCATTAGCATTTCATGTTTATATTTCCTCATGAAATGACTTGGTTGACGACTTCATGATTTCAGCTATGAATGCTGATATTTTAAATTATTAGATGATTACATGAAATTACTATAAAAATACTATAAAATATAGTAAAATATATTTAGTAAATAAATGAATTCAACTGTTTTAATAGTATTGCATAGCTGCTTGTGCACTCTAAGGGGAAATTTTACAAATTCTCTCCTTTTCCTGTGTTTGGCCATTCTTCTATTCTAGCAATAGCTTTTTTAGCATAGCTTAACATAGATCGTAGACTCTGATAGGACCAGTAACATTTAGGGTTTGCATTTTATATAGTTTTTTTTTTCAATAAAAAACATGACTCTTCTATAGTTAAATTACAAAAAGCCAAGCTAGAAGTGCTATCACAGAACGACACAGGCGAGATTTATAAATATGTACAAAAATAGTTTTTGCACCATGTTTCAGATTTATAAAAACACAGCTTTATGTTAATATTTGCTTATCCACGCGCAAACAAAACAGCATCTGTACGCAACATTCTGATGGTGACATATACTGGAAATGTCGAACTTTCAAACTTAGTTTTAAAAGCAATGTATTTGTTAAAAAATATATTTGTATGACATACTTATATTGCTGTATCTCACTTTATAACAAAACAATCTTTACATTTACATTACATGTAAGAAGCGGAAACCCAGACACATATCAGTGTGCAGACTTTATCCAATCTGGGATTTTTTAAAGCAAGATTTAATGCAGGCGTGCGTATGAATGTTTTTTTTTTCTGGATTTTTATTGCATGTGCATTTTGACTTTCCTGACATATGACAAGTTTTAGTCAGGAATCTTTGCACTTAATGCTGTTAATACTGTTAATTTGTTTCTGCTTTGTTTGGTCAAAAAGTGCTTTTATTCATTTTTATTCATTATTTTTCAGGACTTTTACAGTCACAGCAACTGGGTTGAGCTGGGTAACAAGAGTCCATATGCCAACCTCATCAGACCAGATCTGAATGTGGAAAATATGGCAGGTAGATCTGAGCGAGCTGTTTGCAGAACAGAAATTAGATTGTGCTGTTTGTTTAAAGATGAAATGTCCAATGTTCATGTATAACAGCTCTCAATAATCAATGTTCGATACGAATTGGAGAGATTAGTCAACAGAGGGCGTGTTGCACAACTGATAACAGCCTAAACTGAAAATAGATACCGTCCTCCTTCACACTAATCACTGTTGACTTTTTCACAACAGCAAACAAGTGAATAAAGGGTGATTGCCTGTGTTTTACTGCTTGAGCGCTTTCACAGATGAACTCTGGATGAATGTGTTTTTTTGTTCTTTGATATGTAGACCCTCAAATGGCCACGTGCAGTGACTGTGCCAGTGGAACCTGTCCGAACCAGCTGCTGCCAGCTGTTTTAAATGGGAAGGTCCTCACTTCAGGATACATGGGACTGTTTTCCTCTGATAAACCTCAAGGTGAGGGGATGTAAGAAGAAGAATGCTACATGGGTATAGCTTTTAACCCTAAACCGTTTGCAGAGATATGATTTAAACGGTAGCTTCTCTTTCATGTTCATCTCACTCCCTCTCTATTGAGCAGAGTTTTACCCTCTATGTCAATACCAGCAATTAGTGTAACCAAAGTCATCTTTCTATTTCACACTGGTTTCTCAGAGGATTGTTACAGATACATCTCTCATTGGTTGATCAATCTATTTTATTAGTAGCTGCTGTTTGCCTTGCTATTTCCTAAAATGGTCAAAACCCGGTACAATATAGGAATTTCTTAAACGGTCAAAAGCATTGGTGTAAGGTTCCACACCTGTGTAACATAGGAATTCATTAACTCGTCAAAAGAAATAGTGTAGGGTCTCATATTTGCCTATCATATGAATTCCTTAAATTGTAAAAGCAATGGCGTAGGGTCTCACACTTGCCTAACATAGGAATTCCTTAAATGGTCAAATGCAATGGTGTAGTGGAGGATGGCACAGTTTTAAATGACGTCTTCCGCTGACAATTATGTGATGCAATCACCATCTCAAGGTGAATTTGTCTACTTTGGATCTAGACTTCAATCTTTTATATCTTATCAACAGGTGGGGTGGGTAGACTCACTAAAGTAAACTCAAATTCTCAAAGGAATATAAATAAAATCAAAAACAAAATAAATTCATTACCAGATTCACTATATGTTTGAGAGAACATGAAGTGGTTGTAAATGGATTGCACCTAAATGTGATAATGTTTTTTTTAATTATGTATTTTAGCAAAAATGTGTAGAAAACAAAAAAAAGCCTTTTATATAAACACTTTGGGGTGAGTATCTCTTTATCTCTTTCCATACCATGTCATGGAAAAACTCCTTTTCTCTGCAGCTGAAAACAAAAAGGAAAAAAAGAAAAAGCTTGTAAAGTTAAGTCTCATACAAAGATTTTTTCTTTGTTGAAGATTCAAAGTCTGCAAAAACCTTCAGTGGATGCATGACCTGGTTAAACATTAGACTGCCTATATATAAACTCTTCATGAAGATTTCCAAGATTTTCTTATCTTAAGTTTCTTATCTTTCTCAACATTTTTTCCTCTAGGGAGAACAATAGACAACTACATATGTATAGTTACTATATAGTAACACCTGTTGGTGAAATTTCTGCAAAATTGACAATAAATATACTACAATAAATAATCTACTTCATAAGTCATACCAAAGCACAGATGATTTTAACATGAAATAAGGCTTTTTTCTGTAAAAACTAAGAACAGCATACATTTAGGTTAATCTAATAAATGCATAGTTTTTTTTAAATCTTTTCCAATCATCATCATCATCATCACATTTTATTTTTTGTGTCTGTGTAAAGGCAAATGCAGCCACGGTGGACAAACAGATCTCAGCAGCTCCCAGAATCCTCGGGGTGGCATAAGTAAAGATGAGAGTCATTCTTATAACGCTAACATGCACAATAATGCTGTGAACGTGGCAGCTGAAGCCACCCTAGACCTGCTTGAGGACATCCGCGGAGCCATTGGAAACAAAGACTACCTTCGGTGAGCCAGCCATCTTAAAATATTGTTTAAAGGTTTTCTAAATGTACTGAAATAATCCTTTAGGTGAAATGTAATGCTCAGTTAAGTATATTTCAGTGTAGTGTTTTTTCTTGGTATAAGGGTTGAGTTGAAACTATTTCAAGATATCTAATATTTAATGGAACCTTAACTTTGTATTGCAAAAGTTTCAAACAATGTAAAATTACTGTAAAATGTATTCCTGTTCTCCACTCGCTGTTCCAGTGTTAATTCATGGTTTGTTACAGTTTTGCTCTTCCTCTGAATTCAAATCTTCTTCTAAATATCAAAATTTTATGGTTGGTTGAACCACTGGCGTCACATGGTCTGATTTATTGATCTGTTAGTGTCTAAACAATACCAAAGAAGAGTACATCTGTGGTTGTGAGAGAAATGATCAATCCACTCAAAGAGAGCAAAATCTCTCAAACACACCTCTCCCATTTTACATTTTGTGTGTTTTCTTGTTCCCTTAAATGATAAAAAAATGCCTTTTACTATAAAGAACTGCTTTTAAACAATGCAGAAGTGCTATCCTCTGGTCTATAAAAGAATAAAGCCTCTCGTGCAGCGGTTTACTCAATGTATATATCAAATATATTGTAAAAAATTGGTCTGCAAGTGCAAGGGGTAAATGAAAGTGAACAGAAGTCGATGAAACAAGTTTGGAGTTTAAGATTGTTAAAACATTTTTAAACATGTTGTTTTATTTTTGAACTGAAATAATCCCTTCACTGACAGGTTGATGGGTATCGCACGATCTGCAGTGCTGGCTTTTGTGATCGATACCACTGGCAGCATGGCAGATGACATCGCTGAAGCCAAAAGAGTGGCTTATAACATCATTGACTCGAAGAAAGGAACCCAGGACGAGCCGTCCGAATACATTCTTGTGCCATTTAATGATCCCTGTGAGAGCCTCAAACATCTTTTGTATAGCACAGTATATGCGTATATGAGTATATGCAGTATATGAGTTAATGCGAGACACCGTGTGGTCTTTAAGGCCTGTTTATTTAAAGACTTTTAAATATCACATTCTATGCTTTTTTTGGTAGAAAATATCTATTTAAATGTAATTCACTTTAATAATCTCCAAACACATCAGCCTTTCAGAATGTCATGCCTTTTTCTTAACCCATACCCATTGTTTATTTTTAGCATTTGGACCTTTAATAAGAACTACAGACCCAGATGTGATGAAGTCCGAGATCTCCAAACTTCAAGCTAAAGATGGAGGGGACATCCCAGAGATGTGCCTCTCAGCTCTTCAAGTAATGGCCTTTTTTTTATTGATTATTATTGACCCTTCACATCAAGCGAGATTTAAGATCAGATCATGTTCTTTGTGCCTAGGTGGGCATTTGTAACCATCGTGTTAACTCCCTTGTGAAATTCTTCTCAATTCACGAGTTCACTCTGCCCATAATTGCCTAGTAGAGCAAGCATGAGTGGTTTGGAATAAATGGGGAAGGGCTCGAAGGAAGTATAGCTTGCACAAACGTAGGTGTAGTCTCATGGTTTGTGACTTATATACTGTAAATAATCAGTAGGTGGGACCTTAATTAGATCATCAATTATCAGCCAAGCTCCTCTTCAACTTATGTTAATTGAATGTTTAACCTCATAAAATGAAAGATTCTTGTATATTTTTGTCATCTCCTAAAGTGTCCGGAAACAACTTATTATTTATGGATGTAATCCACAATTATGTTTTTTTTTTAAACTGCATGCTTGGGTTATATTTTTGTCACATTTTTACAACATATCAGAATATTTAAACTCTTCAACAACATCTAAAAACAAATGATTTAATATGTACATTCTGAGGTCCATAAACAAGCACCAAAAACCTTTCAGAAAGCCAGGCAGTGGCAACTCTGAGTACTTTGAGTACATTTTTTTTCCATTTTGATTAGTCACTGAAGTTATTTTACAAAATAGTTTCTCAGATTATAATGCAGATTATAAAGTGTTGTGTTTCTCTTGATGTGTCTCTCTCACAGCTGGCTCTGACCGGTGCTCCCTCATCCTCTCACATATATGTCTTCACTGATGCCCCACCAAAGGATACAAACCTGGAGAAAACCATCATCGCTCTCATCCGCAGCACCAAATCCACAGTAAATGATCTTATCGTCACATATTTTAAGTCAGTAAAACATAATTTTATGTACTCGTCATTTTATTTTCAGGTCTCTTTCTTCATGACTCCTAAAAAATCCAGAAGGAGACGAGCACTTGCATCACGCTCAGTGTTTCAGGTGTATTACGACATGGCTTTAGCTTCAGGAGGCCAAGCCATTGAGGTCTCCAAATCCAGCATCTCTCAGGCCACCGACATCATCGTGGACACCTCCACTTCAGCCCTGGTACTAGCTCACTCTGTCTTGATAATATGTGCGATAAATCATTTGTTACTGTTTTACATTTATTTTAGTCTTAAAGTAAATGTAATACACAGATCCAATGTAATCTTAAAGAGCCAGTGTTATGACTCCTTGAAAAGAATCTCTCATGCTGTGGGTAACATAGCTGTAGGTCTGAGGAACATCCAGTTTGAGATTTATTCATGAAAATTATTTGTGTGTCAAGTTATCATCTTTCAAAAGAAAGAGTGGATATGGTGAAACCAGTATTTTTTTTAAAAGTGACGTAGCTCCTCCCACCGCTCGCATAAGGTTACCTAAAGGGGTTCCTCAAACAGAGCTGCTAGCGGTTGGGATTCGAGCGCATCATGTTGAGGAACTGTTCTTTCTTTTGTGAGGGATTCACAATTTTATATTATCTGATGAGAGGAGAGGCTGAAATGGAGCGATGGTGAAGCTTCATCTCTCACCAGGACCTCAGGAGAACAACAACAACCTTTAGCTGTGTTCCCTCATTTTCTCAAGGACTTTGTTTAACTCAGGTTTCACAAAAATGCTTTTGATAAAGAATGGGTCAGTTCCCACTTTATTTGGTCCAGCATCATCCTCCCAGTCAAAACCAGTGAGAGCAAACCACTGTATCCAATAATAGCAGACTTGACTCAAACTACCAATCAATGTAGAATGCCTTACGTAAAGTTTTGTTTGAACGAGTCGTGAAATGAACAATTTTGGAGTCATTGAATAGTTAGGTAGAAATAAATGCTTATTATAATAAAATAGAAGTGTTTTTGCCCATGCATTGATGTCATATTGCTGTTTAATACACAAAAACACAAATAATCAATGTGTCACAACCACATTACTGGCTTTTTAATGCATTTTGCAACTCTGCAGTTCTACTTTCGTCAGATAATTTAATTTATTTACTTTTTTGTCAGGTGACAATTCTTCAGTCCTCCAGGAATCCAGGGCGTTTAGAGATTTTCCCTTTCCTTCTGGACGAATCTGTGTCCAACACCACCATCTACATCACAGGGACAGGCGTCACGTTCAAGCTGCACAGCCCCTCGGGTAGATTCAGCTCGCTCTCTTTGCTGTGGTCAAGTTCTGTTAGAAACTGTTTGAACTAACTTATTATATTAAATAAAATTTAAAAACCACTAGGTTAATTATTTGTACAATTAAAAAACACAATTTGAGAATTGAGTCCCAGAAGTTAGAAAAACGTTTCGAATTAATAAATTGTTAAAAATGTTGTGGCTGAAACTGGAACTATAGTGACCTAAAAACAAAAACATGAGCTAACATTGTCTAAATGTTAACGCATGATGTTTACAAAAGAACGTTCTAGTAACATTGTAATAACGTTTCACTAAAGCGTTATCTAAACACCATTCTCAGAACATTCCTAGAACGTTTTTGTGTGAGTTATGAATGTTCTCAATGTTGAAAGAAAACATTTTGGGAACAATGTTCTCAGAGCACTTCTAGAATGTTTTTTTGATATATTTTGTTTACTTGGACCATTTTGTTAAAAATCTTTTCAATAACCTTAAGAGAACACTTAACATTTATGCAACGTTAGCGGTAACATTCCCAGAACATTCTTGTAACATTAATTTGTTAGCTGGATAGTTGCCAGTACTTACAGAGGTCTCACCAGCGCTGGCCCAGCCCTTGTCAATTTGAAAGATTAAGAATGAAAAGATATTAAAAATAATTGTTGGGGTTGCCAGAGATCGAAATTCTCCTAAATGTTAATAAAAGTAAAAATGATGGTTAGGGTTGGTATTTGAACTGTTTGCTCTGAATTTTTTTTACATGCTTTTCGATATATGTCTTAAACTGAATTCTTAAAAGTCTTAAAAATGTTTTTAAAAGTCTTATAATTTGACCTTATGAAACAAGGTGTGGAATATGTCGTGTCTGCTGATTTTCACAGTAAAACATCTAAAGGAGTGTGACATCTAAACATCTAAACAGAGTGTTTGCTCTCAGGTGTGTCTCAACCCAACACGGATGCCACGGGGCCCCTGGGGACCGTTCAGCAGGTGGGAAACCTACAGCGAGTTCAGTTGCAGGGGTCTGAGATGGGCCAGTGGAAAGTTGAGATGACGAATGCTCAGCCCTACACCATTAAAGTGATTGGTGAGCTCCTGGTTGCTTATTTGATAACTGCAACAGAGCTAAAAGTAAAAGTGTAAAAATGCTATGGAGTCAGTACAGGGTCACATACATTTGCAAAAGAAAACTCAAAATCATGTTTTGCAAATAAAATAAAACAGAGTCTTGAGGAAAAAACTATTGCAAAAGAAAAGTTACGCACTGACAAAAAAAATTAAGTTTAGCGAAGTAAAACATTGATTTGTAACATTTTCACCTTTGCTCTGCTCCTTTAAATCTGTGTTTAAGTCATCGTACCTTTCCTTTCCTTTGCACAAATTTTTTTGTCAATACATATGTTTTGTTTGCAAAACATTGTTTACTTTTACAAACGTATGTGACCCTGTATAGACTCCTTAAATAGTTTAATTAAACTGCATTGCTCAATTCAACACAATTGATTTTGACTTTAAACAAAATCTTTCGTAGTGACGATTTGCATCCTGTTATAGATTAGTAAGAGTGGGTCTAATCCACTCAAACCAAATATTGTACTCATCAAAGCATGTGTTTCGCAGGCCAGAGCCCGATTACATTCCTCTACGATTTTGTGGAGGAGTTCAAAGGACCCCATCCTGGATATGCTGTTATTGATGGCCGCCCCTCGTCAGGTTAGAAGCCTTTCCTCCTCAGTTACCACAGGTCCAGGATTGAACCAGACCAGAAGTGAACACATCTGCTGCTCTGCAGGGATGCCAGCTAAACTGCTGCTGACGCTGACGGGGGAGAAGGGTCCCGAGGCCCTGGACGTGGATGAAGTGGCTCTCATGGAGGTCACAGGGGACAAAGTCTTCAGCGGAGACGTGGAGAGCATGGGCGGTGGAGGTTTCCTGGTGACGGTGAAGGAAGTTCCGGCTGGAGAGTTCGTGGTGCTGCTGAAAGGACAGGACAGGAGCTTCTCCAGCTTGTTCCAGAGGCAGACCACCACTCAGATGTCCCAGTCCAAAGTCACCATCAAGGTACAAGCACCAAAGCAGCGCTGAGCAGGACAGACTCAGGGTTTCAAATCTCTTTTTTACATTGAGGCTAGTGCTAGTATGGTGACAGCTAAGCACTCTCACTTTTTAGCTCAAGCGAGCTCTTGAATGGAGGTGGTGAAGCTCTGGACGTTATATCTCGATGCAATCCACAGGTTCAGCTTGTGATCAGGCGCCACTCTGTTATTAACCTAAAGTTGAACGTTTCTATGTTTTGAAGGTTTGAAAAGTGCTTGAATGTCTGTTTAAGGGTTTGATATTTTTGTTGTTGAGGTATTTACAGTTGTTTTAATTTTGTTTCCTTTATTATTTTATTTTGTAAGAACTAAAGTCAATGTCTTAATTCTCAGAAGCACAGGTAATTTACAAGTAAAAGTTTAGTTTAATTTAATGAATTATTATTTTGTTCGCATTTGTTTAATGTTGCTTTATTTGATCAGAATTAGCTATTTTGAACTTCATTTAATGTCTTTCGCTATTTTCTTTAGATTGGTTTTATTTTTTGTGAATAAGTGAAAACATTTATATATTATAGAAATATATTATAGAAACTTCTTTATTTATTTACTTATTTATTTGTTTCTCTTGATTTTTTATTAGTTTAATTCTATAATTTTCTTCCTATAAACATTTTTAGTTGAATTCTTTCTCATTTTTTATTGTATTACCTTTAGTCTATTTTTAAATGGATTGTATTGCATTAATATTTATATATTTTTAATTTACCTTTCTTGATTTTGTTTTTATAAATGTACTTTATTTTATTTTCATTACCTTCATTATATTTATTTTTATTTCCTTTAATTTATTGAAATTTACTGAAATGTTTCCTATGTTCTCATATTTGTGAATTTATTAAAAGACAATTACCTTTATTTATTTTCTTTTAATTTTTTATTCATTTTGATTTAAATTCAGTCAAATTTGTCTTTTTATTTCTACAATCCTTTTACTTTTTTTGTTGCATTTTTTCTTTTACCGTTTACCTTTTAAGTTATTTGTTTGAATACAATCAAATGTGCACCAGTTTTTTTGCACTAATTTATTTTTGCACATTTTTAATTATGTTACTTTATTTAAGCACATTCGTTGTTTTTAAATCCAGTTAAACTCAATGATATTTTTCATATTATTTAATAAAATTTCCTGTTAATGCATAACGTTTCCTGTTAAATCCACAAATTAACTTTTTCTGCTGTGCTTACTGTGTTCTGAAGTGCAGAAAAGCTCTAAAATGGAGTTTGAAAGTGACTAAATGTAATCTTCCAAAGTGTAAAAGAAGTCTGAACCAACTAGGTCTCAAAGTTTTTGTGAAAGCAAGTAAAAGCTAAGAAATAAATATATAGCAAATCAGTGAAATAATTCCAGCTCATCGTTTCATTTCCTGGGTTTTCATTCATTCAGGTTCCATGTAATATTTCTGTTAGACAACAGTGCACAAACCTCTGATTCTCTTGTGTACTTTGGGCTCCTCACTAAAGCTAGCTTCTGATGTGTATCAAACAGGCTTTGGCTGACAGCTCTATGCTCCCTGGAGAAGTGTTTCAACTGAACTTCACGGTCACAACCAATGGAACCTCCGGCGCCTACACAATTAATGCCAGGAATGACAAATCCATCCCAATGTCACATCCACCAAAGTAATTTCTTTGCAGATCTGTCCGATGCTATTGAGTCATGGTAACGTGTCTCAGCAGAGTGTTTCTCTGTCAATGTAGGCTGGACCTAGTGAGCGGCGGCAGTGCTCAGGGGACGGTTTCTCTCACTCCTCCGGCGGACACCGTCTCTGGAACAGATGTCACGCTGACCATCGAGGCAGAGGGCCCTGGAGCGGCGGAATCCAACTACGCTGTTCTTCGTCTGTCTGTTCTCTCCAAGGTATAGCCTCAGAACCTGAGCGCTCACTGCAGCGGAATGTTCCGACATGAGAATTGTAGGGTCCCGGTGCTTGGCCCAAAAACGTATCCCAGTCAGGACTGAAGGCTCACGTGTTCTGTCTTGAAACAGTGCTAAAGGATTTTTAATAATTCACATAAATTTGTATATCTGACTCCATAATTGATTTAAAAGGTTTTATCTTTCCCATTATTCTTGGTTACGGCCAAATAAATTAGCATGTTAATTATTAATGATAATATTAAGTTTTAACCCACTCAGTGACCTTTAAATTTACTCACACTTGACGTTAATATTCTTATTAACCCTTAAAAGTGTTTCAGTAAAAGAAGAATGACCGAAAAAGGTTCAAACATTTATTATCATTGATGTGTATAAACAATGCATTACATTATACAGCCTATGAAATATGAACCAAGAATAAGGAGTTATTGTCTACACTTAATTTGGAATTGTTCATTCAAAAAAAGGCATTACATTTTAACTCCAAGTTTACTACATGATAAGGGAGCTCTAGAGCTCTTCCTTCATGGGCCGATTTCAGAGACAAAAGGGCCAGGATTTCAGTCTGCTATCTACTTTTGAAAGCTTCTTCAGACCAATCTCCTCCCAGAGAGGTGTGACTTAATTAGGAATGTGAATCAGGAGAGAATTAGCCAAAGCTGTTTGGAGTTTTAGATATTTAAGGCATACAGGATTGGCTCTCTCAGAGAAAAGGTGAGGCTCATCGAGAGACAAAGCTGGTGAGATGTAGGTGTAAATTTAGGGCTAGTCTCATGGGCTTCTGATAATCAAACACACTCATATGCAGATTCAGTAAACACCGCGGGGCATATATTACTCTGACACCCTGAACTGGTTTTTGGCTCTTTGCATTGTCATTTCAATTGGCTCGTTTTGCATGGTGAGCCTGTGAAAAGATAGCAGTTCGCATTGGTTCCTGTGCTTCGTTTGGTCTTTTCAAGCAGATCATACAACGACATAATTCAGTTTCTTACAGAATGAATAACTTAACAATGCAAACAAGTTCATTTTTGGGGTTTAATACAAACAACAACAAACAATGTTATCTGATGGTTTTATTGAGTAAATCTCTGGAATCTCTAGGAAGCTACCTTTTTTACTTAAAAAAATGATTGACTACCATACACCGTATTATTTGATAAAAAGAGTTTTCATTTTACTGAGTAAGAACAGACATCCTGTTGTTTAAAATATAGATTTACTATTCTATTTATTTTTGTTTAGGTAGTTATTATTTATTTAAGTAGAATTATGAAGTAGTTTGTCTGCTGAGGCCATGAAAAGGGTTAAATAGAAGAGGTAGAGAGAAAAAGAAAAAAGAAAATACATTTTGTAAAAGAAGGGGTGGACAAAGAGAGAAAAGCTGAGAGAAAAGACGGATGGCAAACGAATGGGAGGAGAAAGAGAGAAAAAAAGAAAGAGATAGTGAAAGAGAGAGGTGGAGAAAGAGAGAGCGACAGCAAAAGAGGGGTGGAGAAAGAGAGAGAGGGAGAAGAATGAGAGAAAGAAAGAAAGAAAAAAGAAAGGAAAGAGAGTTAGCTAGAAGGGGTAGAGAAAGAGAAAAGAAGATCAATTTTGCAAAAAAAGACAGAAACTGAGATAAAAGACAGTGATAGCAAAAGAAGAGGAGGAGAAAAAGAGAAAAGAGAGACAGATAGTAAAAGATGGGGCAGAGAAAGAAAGGAAAACTGAGAAAATAAAGAGATAACAAAAAGAGGGTGAAAAGAGAGAAACTGAACGAAAACCTAAAGCGAGAGGATGGAAGAAGGGATGGAGAAAAATCAAGAAACTAAAACCAAAGAGAAAGGAAGATGGTGGAGAAAGAGAGATGGAGAGAAAAGGGAGGTGGCGGAGAAAGAGAAAATGGAGAGATAGCAAAAGAGGGGTGGAGAAAGAGAGCACAGGAGAAAAAAGATTGTGAAAGGGAGGGGTGGAGAAAGAGAGCGATAGCAAAAGAGGAGTGGAGAAAGAGAGCACAGGAGAAAAAAAGATTGTGAAAGGGAGGGATGGAGAAAGAGAGACCGACAGCAAAAGAAAGATTTTGTTTTTAATAATTAGAGAATAATATATATTTGTATTAATCTGTATGCCAGTGTATATTTTTATTTACATTTGATGAATGTCATTTAAAGCTTTGGCCACACATTGTAGCTTTGTACTGCTAATGCTAACCCTGAACAGCGAGAACTAGCTTTCACTCCATTGCTAGCAGAGCGCTAAAGCATTTCTGTGACCTTGTTTTATTGTTAAATCAGCTCGTTTATCTCAGAACACCGTCACTTGTTTGGTTTCTCCGTTCGTGACCCCTCTCAAACCACGTTCCTTTACGTTCTCCTCTCAGGTGACTGACATTAGCCCCCCTCAATGCGAAATAACCAGTGTGGAGGGGGTCTGCTACTCTTCCGCCTGCGCCTCTTCCAACTGGGAGCTCTCCGTTAACATCACGGACGATCACGGCACCGGCATCGACCGCATCTCCATCCAGCAGGGCAGTGGAAGCCTCACGCAAGAGCAGGTGGAGGAGGAGGGTGGGGTCGTGGTGATGGGGCTGTACGAGGCCTCGTGCTGCTCTACTGTGGTGGTGCTGTCTGCTGTAGATAAAGTAGGGAATGTGGGCCGGTGCAGCTACACCATGAAATCCGATGCAGGGTCCCGCCTCTTCGCCGCGTCTCTCCCTCTGTGGGCGTCACTGTTGCTGTACGCTCTTCTTCAGGACACGTTCTCCGCATGTTAAGGGTGGAGCTCCTGCACCTGAACTGCAAAAACTAATAGGAACCATTTTAGGTTTAAAAGAGGGCGACGGGGATCTATCACTCCGCTTATTTCAAAACCAGAAAACCTCAATGTGGAGAATATACTGAATATATCTGAATAAAGGTTTGGCAGCAGTGTGGTTAAAATCTTTTTATAATAAAGACGATGTTGTTTCTTGAATTGTTTGATTGATTGTTTCATGTTAAAGGTTGTCATGTTTGTATGGAGGCAAAAAGTGCCAGAATTAATTAAACAAATATTTGTATTAATTGTGGAAATAAATACATCATGAAAAACATCAATAATTAAACAAAAATGTAATTTAAATAAAAATATATTTACATTATGAACATATGCATTTATTTAACAATTTTCTTTATTCTTTCATGGTCCTGTGTGAAGCATTGTATATGTGTTAGAATTAATACAATAAAAACACATTTAGCAAATTACTTTTACTATTACTTTTATTATTTGTGGGAATAAATAAATGTCCCGAAATACATCAATAATTGGAAAAACAATGTTAAATAAATGAAGTAAATTAAACATCAATTGCAATAAATAAAAATATAATAAAAACAAATACATTTTCAAATAATATTTTTTTTATATTACATTTAATTTATTATAATTTAAATATATATATAATGTTACAATTATTTTAAAAATATTTACGCATGGTTTTACACAATTACATAATATTGATGAAATAAATAAATGTCCGATTAATTAAATACCTATTTGGTATACACCAATAATGAAATAATTGTGTATATAATTAAATGTAGTGAAAAACGTCAATAAGTTGCTAAAATAATGACAAAATAAAATAAATATGAATGATAATAAATTAAACAAATAAAAAATCATAATTTTCATCATTTAAAAAAATACACATTAACTTATTAAATGTATTATTAAATGTAATTAAAAAAATTTAAATTAATGAAATACTTATTTGGTCTATGAACATATATGTATTTGTTTCACAATTTCATTATGGTCCCATGTGGTCATGAAATTAATCAATAATTAGTAAAAATAAGCATAAATTATCAACATATTAAACAACTCAAATACACTAAGACACTTTTTATACATTTTGATGCAATATTTACAAAAACTATATTGATAACCAACAATACATCGAAAAAAAAAAAACATCTTTGGAAGCATGTAATTCTCGGATGTTTGTTAATTAGTGGAAATCTTTTCTTGAGATGCTGAAAAAAGAAGCAGATGTGATTGTGAAGGCTCTGAGCTCAATCACAGCCGATACCTGCTGCACCCCCACTATAACTCCCACCCAGACCTACACCCGCACCTTCACCCCCACTTTCAATCCCACCTACACAGTCACCCCCACTATAACTCCCACCCAGACCTACACCCCGCACCTTCACCCCCACTTTCAATCCCACCTACACAGTCACCCCCCACTATAACTCCCACCCAGACTACACCCCGCACCTTCACCCCACTTTCAATCCCACCTACACAGTCACCCCCACTATAACTCCCACCCAGACCTACACCCGCACCTTCACCCTCACTTTCAATCCCACCTACACAGTCACCCCCACTATAACTCACACCCAGACCTACACCCGCACCTTCACCCCCACTTTCAATCCCACCTACACAGTCACCCCCCACTATAACTCCCACCCCAGACCTACACCCGCACCTTCACCCCCACTTTCAATCCCACCTACACAGTCACCCCCACTATAACTCCCACCCAGACCTACACCCGCACCTTCACCCCCACTTTCAATCCCACCTACACAGTCACCCCCACTATAACTCCCACCCAGACCTACACCCGCACCCTTCACCCCCACTTTCAATCCCACCTACACAGGTCACCCCCACTATAACTCCCACCCAGACCTACACCCGCACCTTTCACCCCCACTTTCAATCCCACCTACACAGTCACCCCCACTATAACTCCCACCCAGACCTACACCCGCACCTTCACCCCCACTTTCAATCCCACCTACACAGTCACCCCCACTATAACTCCCACCCAGACCTACACCCGCACCTTCACCCTCACTTTCAATCCCACCTACACAGTCACCCCCACTATAACTCACACCCAGACCTACACCCGCACCTTCACCCCCACTTTCAATCCCACCTACACAGTCACCCCCACTATAACTCCCACCCAGACCTACACCCGCACCTTCACCCCCACTTTCAATCCCCACCTACACAGTCACCCCCACTATAACTCCCACCCAGACCTACACCCGCACCTTCACCCCCACTTTCAATCCCACCTACACAGTCACCCCCACTATAACTCCCACCCAGACCTACACCCGCACCTTCACCCCCACTTTCAATCCCACCTACACAGTCACCCCACACTATAACTCCCACCCAGACCTACACCCGCACTTCCACCCCCACTTTCAATCCCACCTACACAGTCACCCCCACTATAACTCCCACCCAGACCTACACCCGCACCTTCACCCCCACTTTCAATCCCACCTCACACAGTCACCCCCACTATAACTCCACCCAGACCCTACACCCGCACCTTCACCCCCACTTTCAATCCCACCCACACAGTCACCCCCACTATAACTCCCACCCCAGACCTACACCCGCACCTTCACCCCCACTTTCAATCCCACCTACACAGTCACCCCCACTATAACTCCCACCCAGACCTACACCCGCACCTTCACCCCCCACTTTCAATCCCACCTACACAGTCACCCCCACTATAACTCCCACCCAGACCTACACCCGCACCTTCACCCCCACTTTCAATCCCACCTACACAGTCACCCCCACTATAACTCCCACCCAGACCTACACCCGCACCTTCACCCCCACTTTCAATCCCACCTACACAGTCACCCCCACTATAACTCCCCACCCAGACCTACACCCGCACCTTCACCCCCACTTTCAATCCCACCTACCACAGTCACCCCCCACTATAAACTCCCACCCAGACCTACACCCGCACCCTTCACCCCACTTTCAATCCTACCTACACAGTCACCACTCCCCACTATAACTCCCACCCAGACCCTACCCCGCACCTTCACCCCCCACTTTCAATCCCACCTACCACAGTCACCCCCACTATAACTCCCACCCAGACCACACCCGCACCTTCACCCCCACTTTCAATCCCACCTACACAGTCACCCCCCAATATAACTCCCCACCCAGACCTACCCGCACCTTTCACCCCCACTTTCAATCCCACCTACACAGTCACCCCCACTATAAACTCCCACCCAGACCTACACCCGCACCTTCACAGCCACTTTTCAATCCCACCTACACAGTCACCCCCACTATACTCTCACCGACTCACCCGCCACCTTCACCCCCACCAACTTTCCAATCCCACCTAACACAGTCACCCCCACTATAACTCCCACCCAGACCTACACTCCGCACCTTCACCCCCACTTTTCAATCCCACCTACACAGTCACCCCCACTATTAACTCCCACCCAGACCTACACCCGCACCTTCACCCCCACTTTCAAGCCCACCTACACAGTCACCCCCACTATAACTCCCACCCAGACCTACACCCGCACCTTCACCCCCACTTTCAATCCCACCTACACAGTCACCCCCACTATAACTCCCACCCAGACCTACACCCCGCACCTTCAACCCCCACTTTCAATCCCACCTACACAGTCACCCCCACTATAACTCCCACCCAGACCTACACCCGCACCTTCACCCCCACTTTCAATCCCACCTACACAGTCACCCCCACTATAACTCCCACCCCGACCTACACCCGCACCTTCACCCCCACTTTCAATCCCACCCTACACAGTCACCCCAACTATAACTCCCACCCAGACCTACACCCGCACCTTCACCCCCACTTTCAATCCCACCATACACAGTCACCCCCACTATAACTCCCACCAGACCTACACCCGCACCTTCACCCCCACTTTCAATCCCACCTACACAGTCACCCCCACTATAACTCCCACCCAGACCTACACCCGCACCTTCACCCCCACTTTCAATCCCACCTACACAGTCACCCCCACTATAACTCCCACCCAGACCTACACCCGCACCTTCACCCCCACTTTCAATCCCCACCTACACAGTCACCCCCACTATAACTCCCACCCAGACCTACACCCGCACCTTCACCCCCACTTTCAATCCCACCTACACAGTCACCCCCACTATAACTCCCACCCCAGACCTACACCCGCACTTCACCCCCACTTTCAATCCCACCTACACAGTCACCCACCACTATAACTCCCACACCCAGACCTACACCCGCACTTCACCCCCCACTTTCAATCCCACCTACACAGTCACCCCCACTATAACTCCCACCCAGACCTACACCCGCACCTTCACCCCCACTTTCAATCCCACCTACACAGTCACCCCCCACTATAACTCCCACCCAGACCTACACCCACACCTTCACCCCCACTTTCAATCCCACCTACACAGTCACCCCCCACTATAACTCCCACCCAGACCTACACCCGCACCTTCACCCCCACTTTCAATCCCACCTACACAGTCACCCCCACTATAACTCCCACCCAGACCTACACCCGCACCTTCACCCCCACTTTCAATCCCACCTACACAGTCACCCCCACTATAACTCCCACCCAGACCTACACCCGCACCTTCACCCCCACTTTCAATCCCACTACACAGTCACCCCCACGATAACTCCCACCCAGACCTACACCCGCACCTTCACCCCCACTTTCAATCCCACCTACACAGTCACCCCCACTATAACCTCACACCCAGACCTACACCCGCACCTTCACCCCACTTTCAATCCCACCTACACAGTCACCCCCACTATAACTCCCACCCAGACCCTACACCCGCACCTCACCCCCACTTTCAATCCCACCTACACAGTCACCCCCACTATAACTCCCACCCAGACCTACACCCGCACCTTCACCCCCACTTTCAATCCCCACCTACCACAGTCACCCCCACTATAACTCCCACCCAGACCTACACCTGCACCTTCACCCCCCACTTTCAATCCCACCTACACAGTCACCCCCACTATAACTCACACCCAGACCTACACCCGCACCTTCACCCCCACTTTCAATCCCACCTACACAGCACCCCCACTATAACTCACACCCACACCTCGCCACCTTCACCCTCACTTTTCCACTCACACTGCACCTTCACCCCACACCCACACCCAAAGCAAGCTTAGAGCCTCTGAAGCCTCGATGGGAGATCAGGGGAGAGGTTCCGCACATCCTACAGACTCCGCATTGATTCATTAAAACTGTGAATAAATGTAATCAGCAGAAGAAACATTTAATTAATAGTCATCTTAATTGAATGACTCAATGACAATTAATTCTGGCACTTGAATTGTGGAAAATCTGCTTTAGGGGTAACTTTGTAATAGATAAAGAATGTCAAATTCAGAAGACAACCAGAAGTAGAAGAATATTGCTAGTAAAGTATGATACTATAGTTCAGTTATAACTAATTACACTCCCCAAAGCAGTTTTAGGTTTTTTTAATTGATGCATGACTAAAAACTAAACGTGATTAGTTTTTGTGTAAATCCTTTAGAAGGACAAAGATAATGCAGAAAAGTCAAACATTTTCCTCCACTACAACTCTTAATCATGAGTGTTTATGTTAATTTCTTGTGTATAAGATAAAAACTACACACTAAAATCAGATGGGCACGTTAAACAAAATTTTTTGTTGCATGTTTTAATTTCAACTCATGTTTAGTTTAAAATCAATCTTGAAATGCAGCTATTGTTCGGTGTGAAAGCTT